>AWOL01S0019528.1:246320-287824 GCA_000715115.1 Nicotiana otophora | reverse complement strand
TATATATATATATTGGTATCTATAACTATATATTGACCCACTCATAGATTTTCTTCTATATTAGCTAGAAATATGGAGGTAAAAAAATAATTAAAAAACTATAATAGAAAAACATAAAAAATATAGAAAGGTAAAATGAAACCACTTGGCAATTTTAGGACGACATTAATAATTAGAAATTATTAATGAAAACATAATTAATGGAAGTAGTTTAATAAATTTTATACATAATCTAAATAGATCTTAGACAAATCTAATCTATATATCTATATTTATATGTATATTGGTATCTATATCTATATATTGATCCACTCATAGATTTTCTTCTATATTAGCTAGAAATATGGAGGTAAAAAATAAATTAAAAATTATAATAGAAAAAATAAAAAATATAGAAATACGTAAATTGAGATAGCCTATGACTATTTATACTTTGGAGTAAGTTAAAATATAAATAAAACTAAATTTTACTTAAGATATTCAGATTTATTGAGTTTAAAAATTAAATAAATTCAAGCAGCAAAATAAGATCTTACATAAAGTATAAAAATTATTTATAAGGTAAGAAAAAAAAATAATCAGTAAAAATTATTTTAATAACAGGAATAATAAAGTCATATTAATATTGATAAATCGGGCAAACGAATATTTTATACGTAAATATTACTACAACATTTGGATATAATGTGTTCAAACAATTAAGAAAATATTTTTGTATGATTAATATTTGAATTGAGTGCAGTTAGTTTAAATTTGAGAGAATAACATAATCTTTTGAAAATGCGATCCAATTTAGAAAATAGAATGATAAAAATTATTTGAAATTGAGATGAGGAAGTTATTTAACTTTTATCTATATTATATTATAATGAGTGTGGTAGAAATAGATATTAAATTCAAACAAGCTAATAAAAATTCACATGACAATGTAATAATATTAGGTATTGAATAATATAATATCAAAAATAAAGAATAAATAGAGAAAAAATAAAAATTCAGATTTGTTTTATCATAGACAAAAAGGGTAAAACTTATTTAAATTTGAGATGAGAAATATTTTTATATTGTGATAAGAAAAGTCATAATATGGATAAATTCACGTAACTCAAGTCTAATAGATAATATCAAAAATTAAAAGTATTGAATAATAAAAATAAATTAGAGATAATGTGAGGATATTTATAAATCACAAGTTTAGAAAATAAAATAGAGTAAATTTACAATACTTAAAAATATTATTAAAATTTTCTATATATATATATATATATATTATATTTAAAATTGGGTAGTTTGCAATGTGGTTAAGCCAAGTGGCAAGCTAAAATGAAGCCACTTGGCAATTTTAAGACAACAATGATAATTTGGAATTATAAATGGAAACATAATTAATTAAAATATCTATCTATATTATATTAAAGGTTGGGTAGTTTGCAGTGTGGTTAAGCCAAGTGGCAAGTTAAAATGAAGCCACTTGGCAATTTTAAGACAACAATGATAATTTAAAATTATAAATGGAAACATAATCAATTAAAGTAGTAGTTGATGAGAATTATTTTTTTAATTATGATAGAAAATATATTTGACGTCTGTTGACTAATCAAAACTATATTATATTATTTATTATAGATTTTAATTCGAAAACTAAATAACATAGAGTAGCTTATTTAGTACAAGCTTTGTATCTAACCTTATTTGTGTACAATATACATTATTGTAGGTATATTTAATTAAAGTTTTGTGTATAATTAAGTTATGGTAGGTATCCTTTTTTAGAGAGAATCAATTAAATTTTTATTTTGTATCTTACACGTTCCTTTTAAGTTCAAATAATGATTCTATATTTGGAAAATAAATAATAAAAAGCAGTACAAGCTTTGTTGTATCTAGCCTTATTTGTGTCCGATATTGTGATGACTCAAAAGGTCATCTTTAAATTTAATAATTAATTATGTGTTTTAAGACCTCGAAAAGCACTATTTATCATTCCTCGACTTGCGTGTGCAGTCCGTATAATTTTCCGAAAAGTTTTTATGTGAAAATGGATTAAAATGTGAAATAGAGCCTTAAAACTCAATTGAGTTGACTTTGGTCAACATTTTGAGCAAACGAACCTGGATCAGTATTTTGACAGTTTCGGTAGGTCCGCGCAATTTGGGACTTGGGCGTATGCCTACAATTTAATTTGGAGGTTCCTAACTCAAGTTATGACCATTTAACGGAAACAGTAATTTAAAGGCTAAAGATTTTCAAAAGTTTGGCCACGGATTTGACTTTTTGATATCGGGATCGGAATTCGATTCCGAAAATTTGAATAGCTCTATTATGTCATTTATGACTTGTGTGCCAAATTTGAAGTCATTCCGGATTCATTTAACATATTTCGGTACAAGTTTTGTAAATTGAAAAGTTTGAAACTCAAAAGTTCGAATTGAGATGTGAATTGTAATTTCGATATTATTTGATGTGATTTGAGACCCCGAGTAAGTCCGTGTTATGCTTTAGGACTTGTTGATATATTTGGTTGAGGTCCCGGGGGCCTCGGGTGAGTTTCGGAGGGTTAACGAATCGAATTTGGACTTGGAAGGAAATCTGAAAGTGTCTGCATCTGATGTAACGGCGGAGTTTCCATCGCAGTTGCGAGCTCGCAGAAGCGAGCCTTCCATCGCAGATGCGGGATTGGGCTGGCCTGGGGTCATCGCAGGTGTGGCCATTTTTGCGCAGAAGCGCGGCCGCAGATTCGGCCCTGAGCATCGCAGAAGCGGAGGCTGGGCAAGCGAAACTCCTTCCACAAAAGCGGATGCGCAGGTGCGAGCCCAGGCACCGCAGGTGCGAAAATGCCTAGGCAGTGTATAAATCGAAGAGTCTGAGATTTTTCTCATTTTTAGACATTTTAAGTCTCGGATTTTGGCGATTCCAAAGGGGGTTTTCACGATTTTGAATTGGGTGAGTGTTCTATAACCAAAAGTATTTATATTTCATAAATTCATTTCTATATTCATCACTTATTTCGGATTTAGATGCAAGAAATTGAAATTTTATTAAAACTTTTCAAAAATAAAAAATTTAGATTTGAAATTCCATTTGACATCGGAATTTAGTACTTTTTGTATGGTTGGACGCATCTCGGAATGGGTGTTCGCATTTCGTAAGTTTTTCCGAGATTCAAGAGTGGGCCCCACTGTTAATTTTTGAGATGAATTTCGGATTTTAATCCAGAAAATTAGTAAATTCATATGGAATTAATTCCTACGATTTGTATTGAGTATAGTGAATTGTTTATGACTAGATTTGAAGATTTCGGACACGAATTCGCGAGGCAAAGGTTTATTGGATTCTTAAATTTGGTTGCAAGTGAGGTAAGTGTTGTAGTTAACCTTGACTTGAGGGAGTAGGACTTATTTGTCTATTTGCTACATGATTTAATGTGCGGGTACAACGTATACGTGAGGTGACAAGTACTTATGCGTTGTGGTTGAGTCAAAGCATGCGGGTAAAATTTGTTTATTTTGAATAATTGTCTATTTAATTAAGATATTTCTGGTTAAGTTTATTATTGATTATTTGATCATTAGTCGTGAAATTATTATTTATTTAATTATTGCTGAATATTTTGGAAGGTGAAGTCAGTATTCTGGTATTGAATTGATTGATAAGTGTATATCCCCGCATTTAAATACTCTTCCGAATTTATATTATTATTTTCATGCTAAGGAAGAGTGTAAAAGCACGAAGGGTGATGCCGTGTCATTTTAATTATTCATAATATCATTGTCATGGTAAGGAAGAGTGTAAAAGCACGAAGGGTGTTGCCGTGCCATTTGTGAGTGTAAAAGCACGAAGGATGTTGACGTGCTATTTGTGAGTGTAAAAGCACGAAGGGTATTGCCGTGCCATTTGTGAGTGTAAAGGCACGAAGGGTGATGCCATGCCATTTTCAGAGAGTGTAAAAGTACGAAAGGTGATGTCGTGCCAAAAGAAATTTAGCGAACCTTATTGATTATATATATATATATATATATATATATATATATATATATATATTTTAATTTAGTGGACCTTATAGATATGATCTGTAAATGTGTAAAATTGTAAATATAGTAATCATATATTGTGTATCTATATTTGTTAGAGATGTGATATTATATGATATATTATAGGAATATGATATTTTTAGAATATTCTGAGGAGAGATTTTTGGGAGTATGAGCTTAAACTCATGTGTATATACTCTTCTTTCCGGGAACGAGAAAGCAAGGCAGATCCATCTATGTATAGAAAAGATGTCGAATTGAGTTTGTAATTCGTCTTTACTATGACTTAATTCTTATTTGCTTATCTTCAAACCTTTTTGTGTAATTTTTTTGCTTTTGCAAATAAAAGAAGTCGTTATTTATTTGGTATACCAGGAGTACAATTATTCATAATATTTATTTTTTTTACTACTTTTTTTATTATTTAAATAGTAGTACTTCAACAGTTACAAAATTATTGTACATCTACAAAAAAAGAAAGGTCAAACTACTTTTAAATAAAAATTATTTTGCGTTGTTCTGTCATAGCTTTACCTAATTGTTTTCTACTTTTTACCCTTTTTTAACCTTCTCAACCGATTGAATTTTACATAATGAATGAATTTCTAGCTATAAAATAAGAGTGTGAAAATAAATTAAATTTAAGAGTTAGACTAAGTATTGCATAATGCAACAACGAACTAACATGGTTTAAAAGGTTGAAAGAATAAGACTTATTTTAGTTTTTGATAAGAAATTATTTTTGATTTGTGATAAGCAACGACATACAATGGATAATATTACATAACTCGAATCTCAATAAGTAAAGTCAAAAATAAAAATATTGAATAATAAAATTTTTGAGCAACATAGTAAAGTTTTAGACATATAATAAAATTTCTCATATAGAAATTTTTTAATAATTAAAATAAAATAGAAGAAAAAATATTTTTTTAATTGACATAATACAAAATAAAAAATTATTAAAACATTAGATAAAAGAATATATAAGGAAAACCAATATATCATAGTATAACAAATATACAAAACGGGGGATAGAGAAAATGCTAGGATATTCATATTTAAAAATAAAATAAAATAAAATAATGAAATACAAAATTATTATTTATATATTTAAATATTTTAAAAAATATTAGCAATATAATAAAATTTCAAAAGTAAAAGAAATAGGAGAAAGAAAAATATATATCGATGATATATAAAATGGTAATGGACAAGGATACTAAGCCATTAATAGAAACTTTTATATCAATGTAATAATATGAAATATCCAAAAAGGTATTAAATTAAAATAAGAAATACAATAGTCAATTAATGACTATGTAATTAGTTTTCTTTAATTTCATTATTTTGTTTTTGAGTACACTGCATTAAGATACAAAATTCTCGATTTTGTTAAAACAATATGATTTAATATGCTAAACAAAGTCAGACTATCGTTGGACATAATTAATATTTTTCAAATGTTATCCGCACATCGCACAGGTTCTAATATTAATAGGAATTAAAGGGAATTTGGGTAGGAAATTTGACGGCGGCAGAGAAGCAAGCTATTTGAGTTATTTTCATTACTGTGTCTACTTGTTGAAGAAAGAACGCTTCAGGTACTACTCTCTCCTTTCGTTACTAAAATTAGTTGTCTCAAATTATTTGTTACTTTAGAAGTTTAAGACAAAATTATTTTTTTTTTCTTTTTTACCCTTAGTAATAATTGTTCTTGAAGATAGAGATAACACATAAATAGAATAAATATTCAATGAAGAGAGATTATACCTTAAGATATAAATAAGGGTAGAATAGTCTAACCCCTTTCCTAATTAATATTTCTTAAGGGACGTGCAAACACTACTAGAAAACTGCCTAAACCCGTCTAGAAATACCGACCGAAATCGGTCAAAAAACTGAAAAAATCGACCGATTTTCGACCAACTTTAATTTGTCGAAATTAGGCTGGTCGGTAATAAATAATGACCGAAGTGTGTCGCAATTTTCGACCGATTTCGGTCGGTCAATAAAATTTTACAAGCTTCCAATTGGTACATTTTGGTTTAAGAATTAAAAAATACATTGTGCCAGGATACTATTCTACCACTAGACCATTGGTACATTTTAGTTTAAGAATATCTTTTATTTTATTTGTACTCTTTAATTGCATTTTCGCGTGAAAATAACCGACCGATTTCGGTCGGTTTTATTAACAATATAAATTTACCCACTGAAATCGGTAGGTTTTTTAAAATGACCGACTGATATAACCGAATGATTTCTGTCGGTTTTTTGAATATTAATTTTAATTTATTTTATATGAAAAACCGACCAAAGTTGGTCGGTTTCTTAAAATAATAAATTTTGCGGGACGCCAAAATAGTTTTTCCGATTTTTGCATAAAAACAAATCGACCATAGTTGGTCGGTTTCGTAAAAATAAAATATTTTAAAATACCGACCGACTTCAGTCGGTTTTTTGACCGACGGAAGTCGGTCGGTTTGTCGCGGTCGATTTTGACTGAATTTCTAGTGGTGAAAAGAGAAACACAACATATAATAATATGAGACGGAGGGAGTAGTTATTTTGCTATGCCTTTTTTCATATAAATAGCAAGGATGACATCGTAAGATGTAGGAATCAATAATTATATATAATTAATAGACATAATAACTAAGACAATAATGAGGGAAAAATTTTGTGGAAGAAAAGTTATATAAATGTACCTCCATCAACTTATGTGTACATGATTATAAATTGCAGAAGGGTTATTATTTAATCTCCTTACAATGGTATGCTAATAATTGGGACAAGGGTTGTGGACTTTCTTTCAAAATTTCAGAAGAAAACGGAAGCAGTCATTTTGCTTAATTTCTTGGCAGTAACTTTATGATACCACTCATAGTTCCACGTCGCTATTCAATTGAGATAATAACTGCCGTTAGGAAAATATAAGAGTGCTGCTATTTGGCCAAACTCACCGTGGCCCAACGATGCCCACACTGGTGAAATACCAGTAAAGCCCTTCATTTCAGATTTTGCTTAATAGCCATTTTTCCCTCCAAAATTAGTTAATAACTATTGATTATCCCAAAACATTGATCTCATAAATCATCTTTCTTTCATGCATGGGAAGATCAAAAGCCTTTGTATATGTATACCTATACTATTATGTTTTTATTTTTTTAAACACAATTTATACGGATGGGAAGATCAAAAGTCTAGTATGTATACATAATACTATTTTTTTTATTTATACGGTATATCTTGTTATACCATATACTTATGTTAAGAGAGCTTTTATTAACCACATAATTCACCATCCTTCCCCTAACCTAAACATGAATGCTAACCTAGAAACTAATTTGGAGCCATTAAACCCGAATAACAGCCTAGAAACTAGGTCGGAGCAACTAAGGAATGCATTACACATATCATTGGGGTTGAATTCGGACGACAGTTTGATGAATGAAGATGAGTCGGTCAACATTGATTCAGACGGCAACTTCAATGATGGAGAAGATGATGTTGACGATGACGATGATGATGATGACGACGACGACGACGACCATTATTTAGAGGAAGAGGGAGAAGGTTGAGAGGTCAGGGAAATGTCTAATGAGTTCAATGAAGAAGATCTAGTAATTGGTCCAATTACTGGGATGCGGTTCAGTAATAAGGATGTTATGTTTGATTTTTACAAAGAACATGTAAGATTATCAGGGTTTTGCATTGTCAAAAGAACATCAAACAAAAAAGGTGGTGATATTGTTAGGCATGTGCAATATGGTTGTGATAGGTCTAGGAAACCAAGGAATAAGCATGTTACCAAGAGGAGGAACTGTCGTGCTAGAATAAATGAAATTTTGGAGGAGAATGGTTCATGGCGTGTTTCAAAGGTGGTTAAAAAACATAATCATCAATTGGAACCAGTACTATCGCGATTGATGGCTGGACACAGATCACTTAGTAAGTCTCTTAAGAGAACTCTTGTAGCCAAAGATATTGTTGGCTTCAGACCCTAAAAAAATATAAGAGTCGTTGAAGTACTTACTGGTAGCCCCAAAAATCTGGGTTGTACACCAAAGGATTGTAGAAAGTATATTTTGAAGAGTAGAAAGCTTTAGTTGCAAGAAGGGGACGCACAATCATTACTCAAGTTATTCAGTGACATGCGGCAAAAAGATAGGAAATTTTACTACTATGTAGATGTGGATAGTTTTGGTCGACGTCGTAATGTTGTATGGGTTTATTCACACTCTAAGGTTGCATATGAGGAGTTCCATGATGTAATATTCCTTGATACCACATACCTTGTGAATCGATACAATATGCCATTTGCTTCATTTGTTGGTGTCAATCAGCATAGGCAGTCCATACTTTTGGGATGTGCTCTTATGTCTAGTGAGGATATAACAAATTACAAAATAGTGCTCTCTACATGGCTTGGGGCTCTAAACAATGTTTGTCCATTAGCTATCATGACTGACCAATGTAATACTATTAAGGCTGCCATCAATGCATTGATACCAAATATGGTATATAGATATTGTATATGGCACATATTCGCAAAATTGCCTACGAAGTTAAGCGGAGTTCTTGATGGTAAGATTGCAAAGGCAGAATTTAAGGCTTTAGTCCTTGATAGCATTAACGTTGCTGAGTTTGAGAGAAGATGGACTGATTATATTGCAAAATATAACTTAGATGGAAGGGATTGATTTTATAAGCTTTATTTGGAGAAGGAAAAATGGGTTCCTGTATATCTAAATGACAACTTTTGGGCTGGGATGTTGTCCACACAAAGAAGTGAAGGAATGCATGCTTTCTTTGATAGATTTATCACCCGCCAAAGCACTTTGAAGCTATTTGTTCAGCAATATGAGTTAGCCATAAGAGCTAAGTTCGAGAAAGAATTGGAAGCTGAATATAGGTCGAGGTGCTTTGAACCAAAATGTTTTTCTGAATTCGCATAGGAGGAAAAACTTCAAGCATGTTATACTCGTGAAGTGTTTGAATTTTTTCAAGTACAGTTAAGGAAACTGTTCCATTGTGAAATCAGCACCCTTGAAGATCATCAAGCAAACCCTGGAGTGGAGAAATACATTATAATAGATTCTTCACTCATGAGTTTTAACACTAGAGATCCATTTGTATTCATGGTTGAATATACACCTATTGGAGAATATCTAAGTTGCAGCTGCAAGTGATTTGAAACAAGAGGTATTATATGCTTCCATATTTAAGGTGTTGTCTCATGAGAGGATTAAAAATGTTAATTAGAGGTATATATTGAAAAGGTGGAGAAAAGATATTGTTCGTCCGTACTTGAAACGTTTCTTTCTACGAGGTTACCCACGTATGACTTATGAATACATGATGTACAGGGAACTATTAAAGCATTTTGAACGGGTTTGTGATATTGCATTGGACACTGAAGTGATGAGGCAATATATTAAGTATGATTTGAACAGATTGGAACATGACCTTTTGAATTGGGATGATGATATGATAGTTCCAAATTGGGATTTGGAAGATACACATGATGGTGTGGGTGAGGGTAAGGGTGAGGGTGAAGGAAGAAATATAAGAGATCCTAGATACGTAGCTTCTCGTGGACGTCCAAGATTGAATAGATATAGAGGGCGAATTGATTCATACTTTAGAAGTTCACAAACGGGTGCTGAAAGTGGAGTTAGAGGTAACATGAGGGGTAGAGATGGTGGTAGAGGTGGTGGTAGAAGTGGTGGTAAAGGTGGTGGTAGAAGTGGTGGTAGAGGGGATGGTAGAGGCCATGCTAGAGGAGGTGGTAGAGGTGGTGGTAGAAGTAACAAATTTGATTAATTATTTTATTGTTTTTGGGTAAATACATTGCTTATTAGTCTTATTTACTCTAATTATAGCAAGATGATGCAACAGTACCACCACAGAGTAGCTTGTCCGATCTAAACAATGAAGCAAACTGAAAAGTAGAAGACTCGACCGTTTAGTTTGAGGTGATTTAAGTTTGAAACTTATTTAATTTGATTTGAGATAGATTTTTATTGAATTTATTGACTTTGTTTTGTAATAAGTTTAAACGTGTGGTATTATAATTGTCATTGTTAAATACTTCATTTTATTGTTACTTGCTTTTAATTTAGAGGACTTTTTTTTTTAAAATGCCCTTCAATACCTGGGCTGGGATATATTCAACTTCCGACAAAAACCATGTTTGGAGGGGGGCTTGGCCTAATCTCCAATTACAATATATTGCATACTATAAACTTAAAATACACCTTAGCTTACAAAAAAGTTTTTCTTGTCATACCTTAGCCTAATGCTAGGTAGCTGCATTATATTGATACACCTATTGCATTAACCGGAGAGTAGTCTACCTCAATGCATCAATTGATACACCTATTGCATTAACTGCGACCCTTCTTCTTCCTAGTAGAAGAGGAAGCATTAACTGCGACCCTTCTTCTTCCCAGTTGAATAACTGCTACTATTCTTCTTCCCAACCGTTCCTCTTTACTCACAAAACCAACCCATTTAACTTTCCTATGTATCATTTACTCTTACACTATATTAATAACATACCAACCCATTTAACTTCCCTATGATGCATTTACTCTTCCAATACATGATCACTAATCATTCCATTTCGGGTTTTTTGAATGTTAATTAAAAAACAAATATTATAGTAAAGAAGACCAGTATGAAAATTGAAATTTCATAACATAATACTTCAACAGAATAACGCACAACAACCATAACTAAAGCAACGTACATGAAAATAAAAAATAATAAAAGGATAAATCACACAAATACATCCTAGAAACTAATCAATTTCAATCGTATGAAGTTCCTTCTCCCTTCATTTAAACATTGAAGACAACATGCAGTGGTGAAATATCAACCAACGTAAATTTGACGACGAAACCTCGCTTGATATAATTCTCCAAAATAAAAAGTCTCCAGCCTACCTTGAACCTTCTTTGATCACCAACGCTCATATTTACATACCACTCTTTGCCACGATAGTGAAGCAACGCGTGTTCTACTGTTGGAGGAAGATGCTTGTAGATTTTTCTTGGAATATACTTTAAAAAAATATTACTATTAAGTTTCGAAAAATATGAAACTGAAACAAGATATACAATACCGGTGCATATATACTTTCTAGAGTTAAGGTATAAGAAACAAAAGTATTTTATGTAAAAGAAAAATTCATTTAGGATTAACTCAAGAAGTTTTTGTAACATTCAAAGAAATAAAGTTTAAAGGACATAATAATTTATCAGATCGTTGTAGTTGATGTATGAATCAGTCATAACCACTTCAAATATTGGAGGATTCTCTTCTTCATTATCACTGCTAGTAGAAGAGTAATATAGGGCATCACTGCTAGTAGAAGAGTAAGATAGGGCTCATTTGGTAGAGGGAGAGGCGTCCATAGTTTAGGGTTTGAGTATGTGAGTGTGTTTTAGGTCTTTAGGTTTGAGTATGTGAACATGTATATTTTCCGCAACCATATACCCTTCTTATTCCCAATCATTGTGTATGCATTGTAGAAGTATATTTAATTGCTTGCTGGACTTTCAAGTTATTGGTATTAGTTGCATTGAATTTTATTAATTGCATTATAACCGTTCCTCTTTGAATACAAAACCTACCCATTTAACTTCCCTATGCAAAATCAATGCCCATATGTGTTCCTCCTCTCTTTCTTAGTACTCTCTCCCGATTTTATCTTTCTATTTCACCAAAAACACAATTGACTAATATAAGTCCATTGACTAATATAAGTCCGTTTATAAGTTTGTTTATGTAATTGACTAATATAATTTCGTTTATGTAATAGCAGTTTATATTAAGGTCATACGTATCGGCCTATAGCAACCATATAAGTCCATTGACTAATAAAGTTATAGTCATATAACCTATGCTAATTAGATCGTTGCGCTTCATAGTAATATTGACCGTTTATATATTAGCCGTTTATATTAAGGTCATACATATCGGCCTATAGCAACCATTTAAGTCCATTGACTAATAAGGTTGTAGTCACATATCCTATGCTAATTATATCGTTGTGATTCATAGTAATATTGGTCGTTTATATAATAGCCATTTATATTAAGGTCATACGTATCGGCCTATAGCAACCATATAAATCCATGGACTAATAAGGTTGTAGTCACATATCCTATGCTAATTATATCGTTGTGATTCATAGTAATATTGGTCGTTTATATAATAGCCATTTATATTAAGGTCATACGTATCGGCCTATAGCAACCATATAAATCCATGGACTAATAAGGTTGTAGTCACATATCCTATGCTAATTATATCGTTGTGATTCATAGTAATATTGGTCGTTTATATAATAGCCATTTATATTAAGGTCATACGTATCGGCCTATAGCAACCATATAAATCCATGGACTAATAAGGTTGTAGTCATATAACCTATGTTAATTAGATCGTTGCGCTTCATAGTAATATTGACCGTTTATATAATAGCCGTTTATATTAAGGTCATAGGTATCGGCCTATAGCAACCATATAAGTCCATTGACTAATAAGGTTGTAGTCATATAACATATGCTAATTATATCGTTGCGCTTCATAGTAATATTGATCGTTTATATAATAGCCGTTTATATTAAGGTCATACGTATCGGCCTATAGCAACCATATAAATCCATTGACTAATAAGGTTGTAGTCATATAACCTATGCTAATTAGATCGCTGCGCTTCATAGTAATATTGACTGTTTATATAATAGCCGTTTATATTAAGGTCACACGTATCGTCCTATAGCAACCATATAAGTGCATTGACTAATAAGGTTGTAGTCATATAACCTATGCTAATTATATCGTTGCGCTTCAAACTAATATTGATCATTTATATAATAGCCGTTTATATTAAGGTCATACGTATCGGCCTATAGCAACCATATAAGTCGATTGACTAATAAGGTTGTAGTCATATAACCTATGCTAATTAGATCGTTGCGCTTCATAGTAATATTGATTGTTTATGTAATAGACATTTATATTAAGGTCATACGTATCGGCCTATAGCAACCATATAAGTCCATTGACTAATAAGGTTGCAGTCATATTACCTATGTTAATTATATCGTTGTGCTTCATAGTAATATTGACTGTTTATATAATAGCCGTTTATATTAAGGTCATACGTATCGGCCTATAGCGACCATATAAGTCCATTGACTAATAAAGTTGCAGTCATATATCCTATGCTAATTATATCGTTGTGATTCATAGTAATATTGACAGTTTATATAATAGCCGTTTATATTAAGGTCATACGTATCGGCCTATAGCAACCATATAAGTCCATTGACTAATAAGGTTGTAGTCATATAACCTATGCTAATTAGATCGTTGCGTTTCATAGTCATATTGACCGTCTATATAATAGCCGTTTATATTAAGGTCATACGTATCGGCCTATAGCAACCATATAAGTCCATTGACTAATGAGGTTGCAGTCATATTACTATGAAGCACAACGATATAATTAACATAGGTAATCTGACTGCAACCTTATTAGTCAATGGATTTATATGGTTGCTATAGGCCTATGGCAACCATATAAGCCCATTGACTAATAAGGTTGTAGACATATAACCTATGCTAATTAGATCGTTGCGTTTCATAGTCATATTGACCGTCTATATAATAGCCGTTTATATTAAGGTCATACGTATCGGCCTATAGCGACCATATAAGTCCATTGACTAATGAGGTTGCAGTCATATTACTATGAAGCACAACGATATAATTAACATAGGTAATCTGACTGCAACCTTATTAGTCAATGGATTTATATGGTTGCTATAGGCCTATGGCAACCATATAAGCCCATTGACTAATAAGGTTGTAGACATATAACCTATGCTAATTAGATCGTTGCGTTTCATAGTCATATTGACCGTCTATATAATAGCCGTTTATATTAAGGTCATACGTATCGGCCTATAGCGACCATATAAGTCCATTGACTAATGAGGTTGCAGTCATATTACTATGAAGCACAACGATATAATTAACATAGGTAATCTGACTGCAACCTTATTAGTCAATGGATTTATATGGTTGCTATAGGCCTATGGCAACCATATAAGCCCATTGACTAATAAGGTTGTAGACATATAACCTATGCTAATTAGATCGTTGCGTTTCATAGTCATATTGACCGTCTATATAATAGCCGTTTATATTAAGGTCATACGTATCGGCCTATAGCGACCATATAAGTCCATTGACTAATGAGGTTGCAGTCATATTACTATGAAGCACAACGATATAATTAACATAGGTAATCTGACTGCAACCTTATTAGTCAATGGATTTATATGGTTGCTATAGGCCTATGGCAACCATATAAGCCCATTGACTAATAAGGTTGTAGACATATAACCTATGCTAATTAGATCGTTGCGTTTCATAGTCATATTGACCGTCTATATAATAGCCGTTTATATTAAGGTCATACGTATCGGCCTATAGCGACCATATAAGTCCATTGACTAATGAGGTTGCAGTCATATTACTATGAAGCACAACGATATAATTAACATAGGTAATCTGACTGCAACCTTATTAGTCAATGGATTTATATGGTTGCTATAGGCCTATGGCAACCATATAAGCCCATTGACTAATAAGGTTGTAGACATATAACCTATGCTAATTAGATCGTTGCGTTTCATAGTCATATTGACCGTCTATATAATAGCCGTTTATATTAAGGTCATACGTATCGGCCTATAGCGACCATATAAGTCCATTGACTAATGAGGTTGCAGTCATATTACTATGAAGCACAACGATATAATTAACATAGGTAATCTGACTGCAACCTTATTAGTCAATGGATTTATATGGTTGCTATAGGCCTATGGCAACCATATAAGCCCATTGACTAATAAGGTTGTAGACATATAACCTATGCTAATTAGATCGTTGCGCTTCATAGTAATATTGACCATTTATATAATAGCCATTTATATTAAGGTCACACGTATCGGCCTATAGCAACCATATAAGTCCATTGACTAATAAGGTTGTATTGATATAACCTATGTTAATTATATCCTTGCGCTTCATAGTAATATTGACCGTTTATATAATAGCCGTTTATATTAAGGTCATACGTATCGGCCTATGGCAACCATATAAGCCCATTGACTAATAAGGTTGTAGTCATATAACCTATGCTAATTAGATCATTACGCTTCATAGTAATATTGACCGTTTATATAATAGCCGTTTATATAATTTCATTCATTAAGGTCATACATATCGGCCTATTTATTTAATAGTCAATATATAATTCTATATATATTTATTGATTAATCTTAATTATAATAAAAGGAAAAACATGATTAAATTTTAGGACTAAAATGTATTCTAGCTTCTTTATTAGGAGGGAAAACAAGATGACATTTTTGGACTAAAATGTCAAATACATTTTTCGTAGGGAAACAAAAGGAAAAGTAAAAATATGATTGGAGGGAAATTGAAAGTTTTGACTCTTTATATATCTTTTAAACACAAGAACAACATTTCCAATTCTCTGAACAAAATCGGTACTCTAAACATGAATGCTAACGGATGGATTGAAGATGAATTATATCCATGGTTTCGGATGAACGTGCCCAGATCGTAAATTAAGCGTGATTATCTGGTAATATATTTTTCTTAAATTTTCATGATTTGATAACTGTTGATTATCCCAAATAGCAATGAACCCTGAACTCTATCTTTACATTATGTTCTTGCAGTTTCTTCCAAAGAGTATTTGTGTCTATATTCCTCCTATTTCGGTTAAAATAATGCTTCGATGTAATGAGAAGGAGTGGGTTGTGACTCTCACAAGTGGTGTTCGAAGAATACTCGTTAATGGGTGAAAATAATTTATTGTCGACAATAATCTGAAGAAAGGGAGTGTTCTTCTCTTTGAACTAGTTGAGGCTACATCAGGGGCTGTGATCTTCTCTATTGAAGTGCTAGGATAACCTAATGCTTAGCTTGTTATGTGCTTCTCTTTAGTTATATGTACTTATTTCAAATGGATCAAAGTAAACATGTTTATGGATTAATATGATTGTTCCTCATAATATTGTTTGTGTTTTTTCCATTTATTATTATTATTATATTTATCTATTTTAAGAAGACTACCGGTTTAAAAAATAGCCAATTAAAATTGGAAATCATTTAATATATATTTAGTGCAGAAGTCCCACTCTTCTTTTCTATCATTTTACAACCAAGAACAAGATTATGAAGATTATTTTTTCTAAAAAAAGTTTTAAAATCGACATTAATTTATTCATAGAGAAGTGAAAAAATCAACACGAAAAATCAAAAATTGTATTTACCAATACAAAATTTTGGAGAATGATCCGTTATTAATTAGAATTCAACCACCAAAACCTAAACCTAAACCTAAACAAGGACCAAATAATCTTTACATGGATTACTCAAGTCTTCTAAGGTTAAGACTATGAGATAAAACCTATGAAGTGCACTGCCACTATATGACAGAAGTTTAAAAAACAATCCAAAATCTGTATAGGCGGATGGATAAAGACAAGCTTCTTTAATTAGTTATAATCATGGAGGAGAGTAATAGTTGCATGGAGGAGTGTAATGGTGCATAGAGGAGTGAAATTGACTACTGAAAGTGTAATGGTTGCATGGAGGAGTGGAAGGGGCTACTGGGAAGTGTAATGGATGCATGGAGGAGTGGAAGTGGCTGCTGGGATGTGTAATATCCGCATGGAGGAGCAGATATGTCTACTGGGAAGTGTAATGGTTGCATAGGGTCTCTACAAAGAGACTTTAAGTCCTACTGGGAAGTGGAATAAGTATTATAACTCTCCCTATATATTTTTCAAAAAATGTTCTAACCCTACATAAAACAATAAAATTGAAACTACTACTACATCTAAGCATAACGATGGATAGGACTCCGACCAAGAAAGTTATTGAACAACCACTCCATGGTTCACCCGTTAGTCATAATATTTTGTACCAAGATCTTAAGGTGACTTTACTAAGCTGAAGCGTGAGGTTAATGAATTACTTGAGAGGGTGGTTCGTGACTCAAGCATTAATTACCTAAAAAGTGTGATGTTGGAGGAGCATCCTCTAACTTCACTCTATACTATGCTTGACGATATGCCCACACCATCCCTCCAGAATGGATCTAAGAGCAATTCTATCATTGTTATCACTAGTGATACCGAATCCGCCTCCAAGACCACCAAGTCTCTTTCTGTGACCCAGAATATTTAGTAGTCCATGTATTATGAAGTTTTATCTCAAGTTGTCTTTTTGTTTATGGTGATGTTATTTAGTCTATGAAGTTGTCTACCCCTTATGGTGATGTTTTTATTGATCTTATTATGTTTTGGTGATGTTATGAAGGTTCATATTAATGAAACTATTATTATTATTATATCTTTGAATCTTTTTTGTTTTATGATCGTTTGATTCAAGTTAACAAAACAGTCGTATTGTCTTCAATATTGCAATTGTTTGTTTGATGCCTAATGCAATGAAAGTACTAAGAGTAACATTTGTAAAGATTAATTAAGTCCCTTAAAGGTGGCCAATTTTTTGCCAAATTAATATAGCACATTGAACTTGAAGATAGTTGAATCTTTTAAAGGAAAAAAAGATTTTTACACCAACCTTTTACAGTAGGAATTAGGGATTGTTTGAATCAATCTTGGACAGTAGTTTTTTACACCAACTAGGGATCGTTTAATCTTTTTTATTTTTACACCAACCTTGGACAGTAGGAAAATATATTGTCAAGAAACTTATATATATAGACAAAATATATGAAGCAAACTTCCCAAGTTCTTGTCAGGTTCTTGTCCAAAGAAGTAGATTTTTAGAGATGAAACAAACAGTGTCCAAAACCTAACATTACTACAATTTTCCAGAATCAAACAAATGTGAAAAGTTCATCTAACATTTTAGATAGTGTCCAAAATCTGATGAATATCATGAAACAATGTAGTAAGGATTAAAACAGATGCAAAATGAATCTAACGCTTCTAACTACTTAACATCTAGTCAGTAGATGATAACACTTTGGCACTTAGAACTAAACTTTTCTATTAAGATCCAACAATATAGACAAACATTCAGTTCATAAGGAGAAAAATACTCTTATTAATAATCAAACTGAACAATTTTCTGATATCTTCATCCCTACAAATATTCCAGCTAATAACACAGATGATATAACACTTGCTCCATTGTCACCTTCAACCCCTACACCACTTTCATCTACAAACGAACTTGAAGATGGTTCTTCACTGTCAATATTTTCTTCTTGGAATTCATTGAATGCTGATATGGATTCATCATAAGATTTGTAAGACTTGAAGATACTTCCTTTGAAACCTATAACCATAGGAGCATACTCACACCAAGAGTTGTACAATCCAAATCTTTTACCACGAAATACCACATACACCTTCGATGCTGATATATTATCAGCTTGAGATCCATTTCTAAACTCATTGAACTCTGCAATGGCTTCATCATACGATTTGAAGGCCTTGAAGATGCTACCCTTGACACTAGTAACCATAGGAGCACACTGATGCCAAGAGTTGTGTAATCCAGGCCTCTTACCACGAAATACAACATAGACTTTCGAAGCTTTGTTCCTCTTCCCGTCCCTCATTACTTAATCTAACCCTAAGAAAGATAAGAGATGAAGAAGGAGAAAACAAAAATAGAAAAATGGGGACCGGAAAGCTTCTTAGGTGAAGCACTATATATTAAGTGTTTAGGGTAAGAAAGTGACCAATGCAAGATAAATACCAGTAGTTTAATTAATTTTTATACGTATTTCCTCTAGTATATTATGTGTATATTTTAGTGTATTCGTTTAATTGGTATAGTATATGTATATTTTAGTGTATTTCGTTTAATTAGTATAGTATATGTATATGTACTTAATGGAAAATGATGTAGCATGCATCTTGGGAAGGCAAGACAATTAAACTAGTGAGAGAGAATTATTTGAATAAAATTAAATTTAAAAAAATCTGCAATAGGGTATATATGGAAAACGAATATGCACAAATATCCATTATACCCTTAAAAGCCGTGCGAAGTTACCATAATACCCCTATTTTGGATATTTGGGCCGTTCTTAGTGTGGCCAAATATATTTTTCAAAAATATAGTAGTTGATTACTATTGGATTTGTTGTAGCAATAAAAGCGATTAATTTTGAGCCAAAGTTATTAGTTAGTTATCCCCGATGATTATCATTCTCGTGGAGATGAATACCAATATGTTGAATGCACATATTTAATAGCGAATTGGATTGTGGTATTAAGAAAGTTTAGCTCTAAGTTTGAAAGTTAGGAAAATTGAGGTTTGACCTCGAGTAGTATAATTGATATTGTTAATTACTCCTTTGGGTCCACAATAATTGATTTTTTGACCTTTTTTTGTGGTCCAAAATATCTGATTTTTTTTATATTTCAAGAATTAATTAATTATTATTTTCCCACATTACCCTTGGAGTAAATAGTGTTGGAGTATGTGTTAGGAGTGTTTATATGAAGAGATAGTAAAAGTTAATATGGTAAATTTTATTACTAATTAATGTTAAATGGTGAATTTTTTAATCTGTATAACACAACCAAAAAATTACTTATTGTGGACCGGAGGGAGTAATATTTTGGATAGATTGAGGTCATTGGAGGTCATTTGGTTGGTGTTCTAGATGTTGCAAGGTTGGGGAGCTTCGTGTTAGCGAAGTAAGTGAGACTTTAAGCTTTGATACTTGCTTTTCAAAACATGTCTTGAAAAATATATTTTTATCTGTTTGGTCCATGTGTTGGGAGAAGCGTGTGCTTGGAAGATCGGTGGTCTTTGACTAGCTGCGAATATATTATTTTATGAAAAATATTAAAAAATTATTTTATAAGTTGTTTGATGGTGTGATAGGGTTGTGAGCCATGATATCGAGTTTGATGGTTTGATACGGTTGTAAGTCATGATTTTGGATTTGATGGTTTGATACAGTTGTGCGCCATGAGGCATTGTATATGCCTCTGTACATCACCAGAGCATTGTGTATGCTTCTTGATATATTTGGAATATTGTGTATACTTCAGTGAGCATTGTGTATGCTCTATTACATATTTGAGGCATTATGGTGCCGTTGTGGACTCGTAGAGGTGTTGGTTAATTTATTTCACTACAGTTGACAAGTCCTTAGCGTGTACTGTGTTAAGATATGTGTACTCTTGTTGGTTAACTCTTGTTAACTCTGTTGATACATACATATTGAGTTATTGTGTAATTATAGTATTTATTATATTGTTCTTGTTGTGGTGTGTTTGTATTTTCTAATACTTGTTCCAAAGATATTCAAAGAGGCGGGTCGAGGATCTTACTGGGTTATATTTATGTATAACTCGCTTTTTATATGCATCTCTGTGCAAATACTAGCGGGAGATAGAGCTAATCGCTGACGAGTTCATTCGAGTGGATCCTATTGCTGAGGTGAGCCACCGCATTATTCGTGGAGGCTTCCGTTTCAGCTTTGTCTAGTCGTGTTAACAATTTCTGTCACGACCCAAAATTTCCACCTTCGGGACCATGATAGCGCCTAACATTTCACTTGCTAGGCAAGCCAATGTTAGAAAAATCTTAACCATTTTTTTAAACAAATCAAATTAAACGAAAGTCAATTACTGAAAAAAGTGTGGAAGACCATAACAACCGAATCATCCAAATACATCCCTAAATCTAGTTTCACAAGTGTACGAGCTACTAGAATAATACAAATAAAGGTCTGAATAAAATTCAAGTTGTTTGAAAGATAATACACAGCTAAGATAAAGTAGAAGGGGACTTCAAAATTGCGGACGCTGTGCAGTTATACCTCAAGTCTCCTCTGGGTAGTTGAATCCGAGCAAGTCTGTGGTACGCCGCTGGGACCAACTCCAAAATTTGCATAAGAAATGCAGAGTGTAATATGAGTATAACCGACCCCATGTACTCCGTAAGTGTCGAGCCTAACCTCGACAAAGTGATGACGAGACTATGACAAGACACATACGTAAATAACATGTGCAAGTATATACATATACAAAGCAATATTGAACACATTAATTAATAAATTTTACAAATTTGGGAGGGAACATGTGAAGAAAAATGGTATAAAACTTTCAGTCAGGGAAGTGTCACGTAGCAGCCAAATAATGCACCAACAACAAAATAGGTAGCAGAAATATAAAAATGGTACGACACCACCCTTCGTGCTTTTACTCTCATTTTTCCCATGAAATGATAAATAAATAATATGAATGGCACGGCATAACCCTTCGTGCTTTAACTCTCTTTCTTGCCACAGTATGATGAATAAATAATTTAAATGGTATGGCATCACCCATCATGCTTTTGCACTTGTCCTTACCATGAAAATAATAATATAAATAGTATAAATGGCACGGCATCACCCTTCGTGCTTTTACACTCTTCCTTACCATGAAAATGATAATATAAATTCGGAAGAGTATTTAAATGCGGGGGTTTATACTTATCAATCAATTTAATACCAGTATCGACCTCACCTTCCAGAATATTCAACAATAATTAAATTAGCAATAATTTCATGAAAAATGATCAAATAAACAATAATAAACTTAAGCAGAAATATCTTAATTAAATAGGCATATTATTCACAATAAACAAATTCAACCCGCATGCTTTGACTCAACCACAATGCATAAGTACTCGTCACCTCACATATACATTGTACCCGCACATTAAATCACGTAGCAAATAGACAAACAAGTCTTACTCTCTCAAGTCAAGGTTAACCATGATACGTACCTCACTTTGCAACCAACTCAAGATTCCAATAAATCTTTGCCTCGCGAATTGGTGTCTGAATGCCTCGAATCTAGTCACAAATAATTCAATATACTCAACACGAATTATAGAAACCAATTCTATATGAAAATACTAAATTTTCCAATTAAAATTCGAAATTCAATTAAAAAATAACAGTGGGGCTCACATATCGAAAGTCGACAAAAGTTACAACTGTGAACGCCCATTCAACCACGAGCTCAACCATATAAATTTTACCAAATTCCGACATCAACTCGGCCTTCAAATCCCCAAATCTTATTTTCAAATCCCTAGGCCCAAATCCTCGAATTTTACCTCAAAACACGTAATCTAATCGAAATACTCAATGATAATTCAATATTATTGACTAATAAAGATCACAAGTGACTTACCTCAAGTTTTCCCGTAAATTCTCGCTCAAATATCGCCCCAACCCGTACTTTAAAGGTACAAAAATGAGAAAAATCTCGGACTCCTCCGATTTTATTTTGTCCGGGGATGTTTGCTTCTGCGGTGCATTTGGCCGCATCTGCGGTCTCGCAGATGCGAGGATGTCTATTGCTTCTACGCGCTGGCTCGCTTCTGCGGACACGCTTCTACGGAGGAGTTGTCTGCTTCTGCGATCACTTGCTTCCCTTCCTCCGCTTTGTATCTGCGATGGATTAGGCTCTTCTGTGAGCTCGCACCTGCGGTCAAAAATCTGCAGGTGCGATTGTACCAAAAGGCCAAAATTTCAAGTTTTTTCTTAAGTCCAAATTTTAACCCGTTAACCATACGGAATCCACCTGAGGCCCTCGGAACCTCTACCAAATATACCAACAAGTCCTAAAATATCATACGGACCTACTCGGGGTCTCAAATCACGTCGAACAATGTCAAAACTACAATTCACACCTTGATTCGAACTTAATGAATTTATGAAAATTTTAATTCTAAAACTCGCGCTGAAACACGTCAAAACAGTCCAGAATGACCTAAGTTTTTGTATGTAAGTCCCAAACGACATAACGGAGCTATTCCAACTTTCGGAATCGCAATTTGAGCCTGATATCTATAAAACTCAATTTTATGGTCAAACTTTGAAATCTTTAAGCTTTTAAACATTCAATTTTCAATAAATGGCGATAACTTGAGCTAGGTATCTCCAAACTATATTTCTGGCATACGCCCAAGTCCTAAATTATGATACGGACCTACTGGGACCGTCAAAATATCGATCCGGGCCCGTTTGCTCAAAATATTGATCGAAGTCAACTTAAGTGAGTTTTAAATCACTATTTCATATTTTAATCAATTTTTCACATAAAAGGTTTTCGAAAAAATATACGGGTTGCGCATGCAAGTCTAAGAATGCTAAATGGTGTTATTCGAGGTTTCGGAGCACATAATTGAATTTTAAATTTAGAAATGACCTATCGAGTCATCACATTCTCCACCTCTAAAATAAAAGTTCGCCCTCGAACGAAATTAGAAAAAGTACTTGGGCTGGTGAAAAGGTATGGATATCTACTCCGCATGTCCGAATCGGACTCCTAGGTAGATGCTTCAACCGACTGACCTCTTCATTATACTCGAACTGATGGATAACTCTTAGACCTCAACTGTTGGACCTGCCGGTCTAGAATAGCTATCGGCTCCTCCTTATAAGTCAAATCCTTGTCCAATTGGACTGAGCTGAAATCTAATACATGGGACGGATCATCGTGATATTTTCGGAACATAGACACATGGAACACAAGATGAACTGCTGATAAACTAGGTGATAATGCAAGCATGTAGGCTACTTCACCCACCCTTTCAAGAATTTCAAAGGGTCCGATATACCTAAGGCTTAACTTGCCCTTCTTTTCGAACCTCATTACACCCTTCATAGGTGAAACCCGGAGCAATACTCTTTCTCCAACCATGAATACAACATCACGAACTTTACGGTCGGCACAACTAGGGGTGGGCGTTCGGTATTTCAGTACGGTATTTAAAAATTTTGAATCGGTATTTCAGTATTCGATATATCAATTGTGAATACCAAATACCGTACCAAAATATTTTGATATGGTTCGGTATCTTCTTGTTTGGTTCGGTACGGTTTCGGTACGGTTCGGTATCGTACCATATCTTTGTTAACTAAGCAGTGCCTGCTAAGCTAATTCATTAAAAATTCCTAATTACTTGATAATGAGTATAACAACAATAAAATGTGAGCAGTACCTTCACTTCTTCTAATAATTTCTAATAGAAATCACTACATGAGCATAGCAATAGAATGTGAGTAGTTTCTTAATTTCTTTACTTCTAATAATTTATACTAGAAATTACATCAATAGAAAATTTCTAATAAAGTGATAAATGAGCATAACAGCAACAGATGTGAGAAGTTCCTTTACTTTTCTAATAATTTCTAATAGAAATCACTACATGAGCATAGCAATAGAATGTGAGTAGTTTCTTAATTTCTTTACTTCTAATAATTTATACTAGAAATTACATCAATAGAAAATTTCTAATAAAGTGATAAATGAGCATAACAGCAACAGATGTGAGAAGTTCCTTTACTTTTCTAATAATTTCTAATGTTAGGTTGGGGAGTTGGGCTTAGTCTTAGTGGGTTACTGGCTAAGGGTAATAACTAACAAGTTAGAAATGTTGGGCTTAAAATTGATATCCTGGGCTAGCAGTGAAGGAAGGTGTACTTAAATAATTCGGTATTTCGGTATACCGAAATCTCCAAACCTCAATACCGAGGAATGTACCAAAATACCGAAAAACTAAAAATCTTATACCGAAGTAGGACCAAAATACCGAATAAACTGATACCGAAATACCGAATTAATTTGGTCCGGTTCAGAATTCAGTTTTTCAGATTTTATGTCCACCCCTAGGCACAACGCATTTGCCTAGATTGAGTTGTGGTTGATCCTGAATAATCTTGACCTTATCCAAGACATCCTTTACCAAATCGGTACCCAACAATCGAGCCTCTCCCGGTTCAAACCAGCCAACTGGTGAACGACATCGCCTCCCGTATAATCCTTTATATGGATCCATATAAATGCTCGATTGATAGTTGTTATTATAGGCAAACTCTACTGGCGGCAATAATCGATCCCAATAACCTCCGAAATCCATAACACAAGCGCGAAGCATATCCTCAAATATTTGAATAGTGCGCTCGGATTGTCCATCCGTCTGAGGATGAAATATTGTAATCAACTCAACCCACGTGCCTAACTCACATTGTACAGCCCTCCAAAAGTGCGAGGTGAAGTGCGTACCTCAATCAGAAATGATAGACACAAGCACACCGTGAAGGCGGACAATCTCGCGGATGTAAATGTCCGCTAACCGCTTTGAAGAATAGGTAACTGCTACTGGAATGAAATGTGCTGACTTAGTCAACCTATCCACAATGACCCATACTGCGTCGAACTTTCTCTGAGTCTATGGGAACCCAACAACAAAATCCATAGTGACATGCTCCCACTTCCACTCAGGAATTTCTAATTTCTGAAGCAAACCACTAGGTCTCTGATGCTCATACTTGACTTGCTGACAATTTAGACACTAAGCTACATATGTAACTATATCCTTCTTCATTATCCTCCACCAATAATGTTTCCGCAAATCTTGATACATTTTGGCGGCACCCGGATGAATAAAATATCAGGAACTGTGGGCCTCCTCAAGAATTAATTCACGAAGCCCATCCACATAAGGCACACAAATACGACCGTGCATCCGCATAACTATATATTCCCCACATAAACCTACTTGGCACCACCGTGATGCATTATGTCCTTAAGGACAAGCAAATGAGGATCATCATATTGTCACTCTCTGATGCACTCATACAAGAAAGACCCAGCGATTGTGCAAACTAGAACCAGACTGGACTCTGAAACATCTAACCTCACGAACATATTGGTCAAAGTCTGAACATCTGCAGCTAACGGACTCTAACCAACTGGAATATACGCAAGGCTGCCCATACTCACAACCTTTCTACTCAAAGCATCAGCCACCACATTGGCCTTTCCGGGGTGATACAAAAAAGGGATATCCTAGTCTTTCAACAGCTCCAACCATCTTCTCTGCCTCAAATTGAGATCCTTTTGTTTGAACATATACTGTAGGCTACGATGATCAGTGAATATCTCACACGAGACACCGTAAAGGTAATGCCTCCAAATCTTCAGCTCATGAATAATGGCTGCCAATTCTAAGTCATGAACATGGTAATTCTTCTCATGAAACATCAACTGCCGCAATGCATATGCAATCACTCTACCATCTTGCATTAATACTGCACTAAGCCCAATGCAAGATGCATCACAATATACCGTATAATATCCTGAACCTGTGGGCACTACCAACACTGGTGTCGTAGTCAAAGCAGTCTTGAGCTTCTGAAAGCTCAACTTACACTTGTCTGACCATCTGAATAGGGCACCCTTCTAGGTCAATTTGGTCAATGAGGATGCTATGGATGAAAACCCCTCCATAAACTAGCGATAATAACCAGTCAAACCCAGGTAACTCCGGATCTCTGTAGCTGAAGTAGGTCTAGGCATATTCTGAACTCCCTCAATCTTCTTAGAATCCACTTTATGCCTTCTTGATAGTAGCCTTGTTCAACTACCGATAATCTATACACATCCACATTGAACCATATTTCTTCTTTACAAATAACACTGGTGCACCCCAGGGTGAGACGCTAGGTCTAATGAATCCCTGGTCAAGTAAGTCTTGAAACTGTTCCTTCAATTCATTTAGCTCCGGCGGGGCCATATGATATGGTGGAATAGAAATGGGTTGGGTGCCCGGAGCCAAATCAATACAGAAATCAATATCTCTATCGGGTGGCATCCCCGGCAAATCTGCAGGAAATACATCTGGAAACTCACGGACCACTGGGACTGAATCCATAGAAGGAACATCCGTACTAGGGGCATGTTGAGCCTTCACATACCCAATTGAGCCAAATAATCTAGACAACCCTTCTCAACCATACGTCGAGCCTTCACATAAGAGATAACCCTGTTGGTAGAATGGCCAGGAATCCTTTTCCACTCTAATTGAGGTAACCCTGGCATGGCTAAGGTCACCGTTTTACCGTGACAATCCAATATATCATGAAAGGGTGACAACCAATCCATACCCAAGATGACATCAAAAATCGACCGTATCAAGAAGTAGAAGATCCACGCTAGTCTCAAGGATCCCAATAGTAACCACACACGAACGATAGACATGATCTACCACAACCTAATCTCCCATCGGTGTGGACACATACACAGAAGCTCTCAGAGAATCACGAGGCACAACTAGATATGAGGCAAAATAGGAGGACACATAGGAATAAGTAGATCCTGAATCAAATAAAACTGAAGCATCTCTATGGCAAAATGGAACAATACATGTGATCATGGCATCAGACGAATCGGCCTCAGGCCTAGCTGGAAAAGCATAAAATCGGGGTTGGGCCCCACTACTCAGAGCTACATCTTTGGGACGGCCTCTGACTGGCTGGACTCCACCTCTAACGACCTGACCTCCACCTCTAGTTGTATGAACCCTGCCCCTAGCTGGCTGGGCGGGTGGCGAAACAGCTGGTGCTGGAATCATAGCACGAGAACCCTATTGCTGCATTCTGCCCTGAGACCTGGGGAAAAATCTAGCAACATGCCTAAGGTCCCCACAAGTATAACAAGCCCTCAGCTATTGTGACTGATGAAATTGGGACTGGACATGTCGACCTATATAACCACTCTGATGACTTTGGATCGGAGGTGCACTAATAGGAGTTGGTAGTGCACTGTAAGCTAACTGGTCAGGATGAGACACAATAGGACCACGGCTCCTTGAAGCACCATGACATACCTGGAGTGCTCACTAAAACGAGCTTGGAGGATGGACCTTACCAAAATTACCCCTGCCTCCAGACGAGGCACTACTGAACCCATCGAACTGTCGAGGTCTCTTATCAGACAAATGTCCCCTTTCCTGAGTAAGAACCATCTCTATCCGTCTTGCAACATTTGCAGCCGCCTGGAAGGCAATATTACTTCTAGTCTCCTTGGCCATATGAAGCCTGATAGGGTAAGTGAGTCCCTCAATGAATCTCCTCACCCTCTCCCTCTCAGTAGGAAGCAAGATAGTAGCATGGCATGCTAGATCAGCAAAACGGGTCTTGTACTAAGTAACAATCATACTGCCCTGCTGGAGACGCTCAAACTGCCTGCGGTAAACCTCTCTCACTGTGACAGGGAGGTACTTTTCTAGAAATAGCTGAGAGAACTGATCCCAGGTAAGTGCAGGAAACCCAGCTGGACTGGTCAACATATAATTTCTCCACCACCTCTTGGCGGAACACGTCATCCGAAACATAGCAAAATCTACCCCATTGGTCTCGACTATACCCATGTTTCGCAGTACCTCATGGAAGTGGTCAAGAAATCTTGTGGGTCCTCAAGAAGTGCACTACTAAAGTGAACTAAAAAGAGCTTAGTAAACTTGTCCAACCTCAATAAAGCCTCGGAAGACATGGCGGGCCTGTCACCGGCATGTGCCACAACCACCGGCTGAATTACCCTAACTCGTGAGGCTGATGGATCCTGATACTGGGGAGCCATGTGCTTCAGAGCGGGAGTAGTGGGAGTCTGCACTCTTCCCCCAGCCTGTGAGACTGCTGGTGCCACTGGAAATGTACCATTCTGGGCCATACCCTCCATAAGTCTCACCAAACGTACTAGAGCATTCTGAAGCACTAAAGTAGCTATGAATCCTTCCCGGACCTGAACTGATTCAACAGGTACAGTCTGAGTTGAAACCTCCACTTCCAAATCCACTTGAGGCTCTACAACAGGTGTTGTTGCTCGAGCTCTAGACTGAACTCTACCTCAGCCTCTACCTCGGCCTCTGGCGCGACCTCGGCCTCGGCCTCTACCCGTGGTCATAGTCGCCACCGGGGGCTCTGGCTCATGTCCGGCAGTAGATGTAGTGTGTATTCTTGTCATCTGTGAGAGAACAAGAATAGAATGATTCAATCATCGATGACGGAATAAAATCGTACGACAGAATAAGAAAGAAGTGATATTGTTCCTAAACTTCATAGCCTCTGAAAAATAAGTACAGATGTCTCCGTACCGATCCTTCAGACTCTAATAAGCTTGCTCGTGACTCGTGAGACCTAAGTAACCTAGTTCTCTAATACCAACTTATCACGACCCGTAATTTCAACCTTCGGGGATGTGATGGCGCCTAACATTTCACTTGCTAGGCAAGCCAATGTTAAAATAATCTTAACCATTTATTTTATAAAAACAAAAAGAACAAATTAAATGGAAGTCAATTACTGAAATAAAGTGCGGAAGACCATAATAACCGAATCATCCAAATACCCTGAATCTGGTGTCACAAGTACACGAGCTACTAGAATAATACAAATAAAGGTATGAATAAAATTTAAGTTGTTTGAAAGATAATACACAGCTAAGATAAAGTATAAGGGGACTACAGAACTGTAGACGTTGTGCAATTATACCTCAAGTCTCCTCTGGGTAGCTGAATCCGAGCAAGTCTATGGTACGCCGTTGGGACCAACTCCAAAATCTGCACAAGAAGTGCAAAGTGTAGTATGAGTACAACTGACCTCATGTACTCCGTAAGTGTCGAGTCTAACCTCGACGAAGTAGTGACGAGGCTATGACAAGACACATACGTAAACAACATGTGCAAGTATATACATATACGAAGCAATATTGAACATAGTAATTAACAAATTTTATAATTTTGGGAGGGAACATATGAAGGGAAATGGTATAAATATTTAAGTCAGGGAAGTGTCACGTAGCAGCCAAATAATGCACCAACAACAAAATAGGTAGCTGAAATATAAAAATGGCATGGCGCCACCCTTCGTGCTTTTACTCTCATTCTTCCCATGAAATGATAAATAAATAAATAATATGAATGACACAGCATCACCCTTCGTGTTTTAACTCTCTTTCTTGCCACAGTATGATGAATCAATAATTTAAATGGCACGACATCACCATTCATACTTTGACTCTCTTCCTCTCTTTATAAATCAATAAATAATATAATATGCAAATGGCACGGCAACACCCTTCATACTTTTATACTCCTCCTCACCATAAAAATAATAATATAAATAGTATAAATGGCACGGCATTACCCTTCGTGCTTTTACACTCTTCCTTACCATGAAAATAATAATATAAATAGTATAAATGGCTCGGCATCACCCTTCGTGATTTTACACTCTTCCTTACCATGAAAATGATAATATAAATTCGGAATAGTATTTAAATGCGGGGATCTATACTTATTAATCAATTCAATACCAGAATACCGACCTCACCTTCCAAAATATTTAACAATAATTAAATTAGCAATAATTTCATGAAAAATAATCAAATAAACAATAATAAACGTAAGCCGGAATATCTTAATTAAATAGGCAATTATTCACAATGAACAAATTCCACCCGCATACTTTGACTCCACCACAATGCATAAGTACTTGTCACCTCACATATACATTGTACCCGCACATTAAATTACGCAGCAAATAGACAAACAAGTCTTACTCCCTCAAGTCAAGGTTAACAACGACACTTACCTCGCTTTGCAACCAACTCAAGATTCTAATAAACCTTTGCATCGCGAATTGGTGTCTGAATGCCTCGAATCTAGTCACAAACAATTCAATATACTCAACACGAATTATAGAAACCAATTCTATATGAAAATACTAAATTTTCCAATTAAAATCTGAAATTCAATTCAAAAATCAACAGTGGGGCCCACGTCTCGAAAGTCGACAAAAGTTACAAATGTGAACGCCCATTCAACCACGAGTCCAGCCATATAAAGTTTACCAAATTCTGACATCAACTCGATCTTCAAATCCCCAAATCTTATTTTCAAATCCCTAGGCCCAAATCCTCGAATCTCACCTCAAAAATACGTAATCTAGTCGGAATACTCAATGATAATTCAATATTATTGATTAATAAAGATCACAAGTGACTTACCTCAAGTTTTTCCATGAATTCTCGCTCAAACATTGCCCCAACCCGTACTTGAAAGGTCCACAAATGAGAAAAATCTCGGGCTCCTTTGATTTTATTCTGTCCAGGGATTTTCGCTTCTGTGGTGCATTTGGCCGCGTCTACGGTCTCGCAGATGCGAGGATGGCTATCGCTTCAGCGCGCTGGCTCGCTTTTGCGGACACGCTTCTACAGAGGAGTTGTCTGCTTCTGCGATAATTGGCTGCCTTTCCTCCGCTACGCATTTGCGATAGATTAGGCGCTTCTGCGAGCTTGCATTTGCGGTCAAATATTCGCAGGTGCGATTGCACCAGAAGGCCAAAATTTTAGATTTTTCCATATGTCCAAATTTTAACCCGTTAAACATATGGAATCCACCTGAGGCCCTCGGGACTTCTACCAAATATACCAACAAGTCCTAAAATATCGTACGGACCTACTCGAGGTCTCAAATCACGTCGAACAACGTCAAAATTACAATTCGCACCTTGATTCGAACTTAATAAATTTATGAAAATTTCAATTCTAAAACTCGCGCTGAAACACATCAAACCAGTCCGGAATGACCTAAATTTTTGCATGTAAGTCCCAAATGACATAACGGAGCTATTCCAACTTTCAGAATTGAAATTCGAGCCCGATATCAATAAAACTCAATTTGTGGTTAAATTTTGAAATCTTTAAGCTTTCAAACATTCAACTTTCAATAAATGGTGATAACTTGAGATAGGGATCTCAAAATTAAATTCTAGGCATACGCCCAAGTCCCAAATTACGATACAGACCTACCTAGATCGTCAAAATACTGATCCGGATCCATTTGCTCAAAATGTTGACCGAAGTCAACTTAAGTGAGTTTTAAATCACTATTTCACATTTTTATCAATTTTTCAAATAAAAGTTTTTCGGAAAAATATACGGATCGCGCACGCAAGTCAAGGAATGCTAAATGGTGCTATTCAAGGTCTAGGAGCATAGAATTGAATGTTAAATTTAAATATGACCTATCGGGTCATCATATTCTCCACCTCTAACACAAAAGTTCGCCCTCGAATGGAATTAGAAAAAGTACCTGGGCTGGTGAAAAGGTATGGATATCTACTCCGCATGTTCGAGTCGGACTCCCAGGTAGATGCTTCAACCGACTGACTTCTCCATTATACTCGAACTGATGGATAACTCTTAGACCTTAATTGTCGGACCTGCCGGTCTAGAATAGCTATTGGCTCCTCCTTATAAGTCAAATCCTTGTCCAATTGGACTGAACTGAAATCTAACACATATGACGGATCATCGTGATATTTTCGGAACATAGACACATGGAACACCAGATGAACTGATGATAAACTAGGTGGTAATGCAAGCTTGTAGGCTACTTACCCACCCTTTCAAGAATTTCAAAGAATCTGATATACCTAAGGCTTAACTTGCCCTTCTTTCCGAACCTCATTACACCCTTCATAGGTGAAACCCGGAGCAATTCTCTTTCTCCAACCATGAATGCAACATCACGAACTATACAGTCGGCACAACGTTTTTGTCTAGATTGAGTTGTGGTCGATCCTGAATAATCTTGACCTTATCCAAGGCATCCTGTACCAAATCGATACCCAACAATCGAGCCTCTCCCGGTTCAAACCAGCCAACTGGCGAACGCTATCGCCTCCTGTATAATTCTTCATATGGATCCATCTGAATGCTCGATGATAGCTTTTATTATAGGCAAACTTTGCTAGCGACAAGAATCGATCCCAAGAACCTCTGAAATCCATAACACAAATGCGAAGCATATCCTCCAATATTTGAATAGTGCGCTCGGATTGTCCATCCGTCTGAGGATGAAATGTTGTAATCAACTCAACCCACATGCCTAACTCATGCTGTACAGCCCTCCAAAGTGTGAGGTGAACTACGTACCTCGATCAGAAATGATAGACACGGGCACACCGTAAAGGCGGACAATCTCGCGGATGTAAATGTCCGCTAACCACTCTGAAGAATAGGTAACTGGTACTGAAATGAAATGTGCTGACTTGGTCAACCTGTCCACAATGACCCATACTGCGTCGAACTTTCTCTGAGTCCATGGGAACCCAACAACAAAATCCATAGTGACATGCTCCCACTTCCACTCAGGAATTTCTAATTTCTGAAGCAAACCACCAGGTATCTGATGCTCGTACGTGACTTGCTAACAATTTAGACACTGAGATACATATGTAACTATATCTTTCTTCATTATCCTTAACCAATAATGTTTTCGCAAATCTTGATACATTTTGGCGGCACCCGGATGAATAGAATACCGGGAACTGTGGGCCTCCTCAAGAATTAATTCACGAAGCCCATCCACATTAGGCACACAAATACGACCCTGCATCCGCATAACTTTATCTTCCCCCATAGAAACATTCTTAGCACCACCGTGTCGCACTGTGTCCTTAAGGACAAGCAAATGAGGATCATCATATTGTCGCTCTCTGATGCGCTCATACAAGGAAGACCGAGCGACTGTGCAAGCTAGAACCCGACTGGACTCTGAAACATAATACTGAACATCTGCAGCTAACGGCCTCTTACCAATCGAAATATACACAAGGCTGCCCATACTCACAACCTTTCTACTCAAAGCATCAGCCACCACATTGGCTTTTCCGAGGTGATACAAAATAGGTATATTATAGTCTTTCAACAGCTCCAACCATTTTCTCTGCCTTAAATTGAGGTCTTTTTGTTTGAAGAGATACTGTAGGCTACGATGATCAGTGAATACCTCACACGAGACACCGTAAAGGTAATGCCTCCAAATCTTCAGCGCATAAACAATGGCTGCCAATTCTAAGTCATGAACATGGTAATTCTTCTCATGAATTTTCAAATGTCGCGATGCATATGCAATCACTCTACCGTCTTGCATTAATATTACACTAAGCCCAATGCGAGATGCATCACAATATACCATATAAGATTCTGAACCTATGGGCACTACCAACACTGGCGTCGTAGTCAAAGTAGTCTTGAGCTTTTGAAAGCTCAACTTACACTCGTCTAACCATCTGAATGGGGCACCCTTCTAGGTCAATTTGGTCAATATGGATGTTATGGATGAAAACCCCTCCACAAACAGGCGATAATAACCAGCCAAACCCTGAAAACTCCGGATCTCTATAGCTGAAGTAGGTCAAGGCATATTCTGAACACCCTCAATCTTCTTAGAATCTACTTTTATGCCTTCTGCTGATACAACATGCCCCAAAAGGCAACTGAGTCTAACCAAAATTCGCATTCTGAAAATTTGGCATATAACTGATTATTCTTCAAAGTCTGAAGCACAATCCGAAGATGTTGTTCATGCTCCTCTCGACTGCTGGAGTAAATCAAGATATCATCAATGAATACAACCACAAAAGAATCCAAATAGGGCTTGAATACCCGATTCATCAAATCCATAAATATTGCTGGTGCATTTGTCAGCTCAAATGACATCACTAGGAATTCGTAATATCCATACCGAGTCCGAAAAGTTGCCTTAGGGACATCGGATGCCCTAATCTTCAACTGATGATAACCAGACCTCAAATCGATCTTTGAAAATACCTTGGAACCCTAAAGCTAATCGAATAAGTCATCAATTCTTAGCAACGGATACTTGTTCTTGATAGTAGCTTTGTTCAACTACTGATAATATATACATATCTGCATTGAACCATCTTTCTTCTTTACAAATAACATTGGTGCACCCCAGGGCGATACGCTAGGTCTAATGAATCCCTGGTTAAGTAAGTCTTGTAATTGTTCCTTCAATTCATTTAGCTCCGGCGGGGCCATACGATATGGTGGAATATAAATGGGCTGGGTGCCCGGAGCCAAATCAATATAGAAGTCAATATCTCTGTCGGGTGGCATCCCCGGCAAATCTGTAGGAAATACATTTGGAAACTCACGGACAACTAGGACTGAATCCATAGAAGGAACATCTGCACTACATTCGCGAATATGAGCCAAATAAGCTAGATAGCCCTTCTCGACCATACGTCGAGCCTTCACATAAGAGATAACCCTACTGGTAGAATGGCCAGGAATACTTTTTCACTCTAATTGAGGCAACCCTGCCATGGCTAAGGTCACCGTTTTGGCGTGAAAATCCAATATAGCATGATAAGGTGACAGCCAATCCATACCCAAGATGACATCAAAGTCTATCGTATCAAGAAGTAGAAGATCCACGCTAGTCTCAAGGCTCTCAATAGTAACCACACACGGACGATAGACATGATCTACCACAACATAATCTCCCATTGGTGTCGACAGACACACAGAAGCACTCAAAAAATCACGAGGCACAACTAGATATGAAGCAAAATAAGAGGACACATAGGAATAAGTAGATCTCAGATCAAATAGAACTGAAGCATCTCTATGGCAAAATGGAATAATACATGTGATCATGGCATTAGATGACTCGGTCTCAGGCCTAGCTGAAAAAGCATAAAATCGGGGCTGGGCCCCACTACTTGGAGCTACATCTCTAGGACGGCCTCTGACTGGCTAGCCTCCACCTCTAACGACCTGACCTCCACTTCTAGTTGTATGACCCCTCCCCCTAGCTGGTTGGGCGGGTGGAGGAACAGCTGGTGCTGGAATCATAGCACGAGAACCCTATTACTGCATTTTGCCCTGAGACCTGGGGCAAAATCTAGCAACATGCCTAAGGTCCCCACAAGTATAACAAGCCCTCAACTGTTCTGACTGCTGACCCTAACACTGGTCATGTCGACCTAGATAACCACTCTGGTGACTTTGTATCGGAGGTGCACTAATAGGAGCTGGTGGTGCACTGTAAGCTAAATGGTCAGGATGAGACACAATAGGACCACGGCTCCCTGAAGTACCATGAGATGCCCAGAGTGCTGACTGTAACGACCTGGGAGGTTGGCCCCTACCAACATTACCCCTTCCTCCAAATGAGGTACCATTGAACCGACCGAACTGTCGAGGTCTCTTATCAGACACATGTCCCCTTTCCTGAGCAAGAACCATCTCTATCTGTCTTGCAACATTTGCAGCCACCTGAAAGGAAATATCACTTCCGGTCTCCTTGGCCATATGAAGCCTGATAAGGTAAGTGAGTCCCTCAATGAATCCCCTCACCCTCTCCCTCTAATTAGGGAGAAAGATAGTAGCATGGCTATGCTAGATCAGCAAAATGGGTCTCGTATTGAGTAACAATCATATTGCCCTGCTGGAGACACTCAAACTGCCTACGGTAATCCTCTCTCAGTATGACAGGGAGGTACTTCTCTAGAAATAGCTGAGAGAACTGATCCCAGGTAAGTGCAGGCAACCCAGCTGGTCTGGTCAACATATAATCTCTCCACTACCTCTTGGCAGAACCCGTCATCCGAAACGCAGCAAAATCCACCCCATTGGTCTCGACTATACCCATGTTCCGCAGTACCTTATGGAAGTTGTCAAGATAATCTTGTGGGCCCTCAGAAGGTGTACCACTTAAGTGAACTGGAAAGAGCTTAGCAAACTTGTTCAACCTCAATAAAGCCTTAGAAGACATGGCGGGCCTATCACTGGCTTGTGCAGCAACCACCGGTTGAATTACCCTAACTCGCGGGGCTGCTGGATCCTGATACTGGGGAGCCATGTGCTCAGGAGCGGGAGTATTGGGAGTCTGCACTCCTCCCCCAGCCTGTGAGACGGCTGGTACCACTGGAAATGTACCATTCTGGGCCACACCCTCCATAGGGCTCACCAAACGTACTAGAGTGTCCTGAAGCACTGGAGTAGCTATGAATACTTCCGGGACCTAAACTGATTCAACAGGTACAGTCTGAGCTGGAACCTCCGCTTCCAAATCCACCTGAGGCTCTACAACAGGTGTTGCTGCTCGAGCTCTAGACTGAGCTCTACCTCGGCCTCTGGCGCGACCTCGGCCTCGGCCTTTACCCCTAGTCATAGTCGCCACCGGGGGCTCTGGCTCGTGTCCGGCGGTAGATGTAGTGTGTGTTCTTGCCATCTGCGAGAGAACAAGAATAGAATGATTCAATCATCGATGACAGAATAAAATCGCACGACAGAATAAGAAAGAAGTGATGTTATTCCTAAACTTCATAGCCTCTGGAAGATAAGTACATACGTCTCTGTACCGATCCTTCAAACTCTACCAAGCTTTCTCGTGACTCGTGAGACCTAAGTAAACTAGTGATCTTATACCAACTTGTCATAACCCGAAATTGCCTCCTTCGGGAACGTGATGGCGCCTAACATTTCACTTGCTAGGCAAGCCAACGTTAGAATAATCTTAACCATTTATTTTTATTTTTTTTAAAAGATCAAATTAAACGGAAGTCAATTACTAAAATAATGTGTGGAAGACCATAACAACTGAATCATCCAAATACCCCTGAATCTGATGTCACAAGTGCACGAGCTACTATGATTATACAAATAAAGGTCTGAATAAAATTCAAGTTGTTTGAAAGATAATACACATCTAAGATAAAGTAGAAGGAGACTTCAGAACTTCAGACGTTGTGCAGTTATACCTCAAGTCTCCTCTGGGTAGCTGAATCCAAGCAAGTTTATGGTACGCCACTGGAACCAACTCCAAAATCTGCACAAGAAGTGCAAAGTGTAGTATGAGTACAACCGACCCCATGTACTCCGTAAGTGTCGAGCCTAACATCAACAAAGTAGTGACGAGGCTATGACAAGACACATACGTAAATAACCTGTGCAAGTATATACATACACGAAGCAATATTGAACATAGTAATTAACAAATTTTATAAATTTGGGAGGGAACATGTGAAGGGAAATGGTATAAAAATTTCTGCCAGGGAAGCGTCACGTAGCAATCAAATAATGCACCAACAACAAAATAGGTAGCTGAAATATAAAAATGGCACGGCACCACCCTTCGTGCTTTTACTCTCATTCTTCCCATGAAATGATAAATAAATAATATTAATGACACGGCACCACCCTTCGTGCTTTAACTCTCTTTCTTGCCACAATATGATGAATAAATAATTTAAATGGCACAGCATCACCCTTCATACTTTGACTCTCTTCCTCACTTTATAAATCAATAAATAATAATATAAAAATGGCACGGCAACACCCTTCATGCTTTTACACTCTTCCTCACCATGACAATAACAATATAAATAGTATAAATGGCATGGCATCACCCTTCGTGCTTTTACACTCTTCCTTACCATGAAAATAATAATATAAATAGTATAAATGGTACGGCATCACCCTTCGTGCTTTTACACTCTTCCTTACCATGAAAATAATAATATAAATAGTATAAATGGTACGGCATCACCCTTCGTGCTTTTACACTCTTCCTTACCATGAAAATAATAATATAAATAGTATAAATGGTACGGCATCACCCTTCGTGCTTTTACACTCTTCCTTACCATGAAAATAATAATATAAATAGTATAAATGGTACGGCATCACCCTTCGTGCTTTTACACTCTTCCTTACCATGAAAATAATAATATAAATAGTATAAATGGTACGGCATCACCCTTCGTGCTTTTACACTCTTCCTTACCATGAAAATAATAATATAAATAGTATAAATGGTACGGCATCACCCTTCGTGCTTTTACACTCTTCCTTACCATGAAAATGATAATATAAATTGGGAAGAGTATTTAAATACGGGGATCTATACTAATCAATCAATTCAATACCAGAATATCGATCTCACCTTCCAAAATATTTAACAATAATTAAATTAGCAATAATTTCATGAAAATTGATCAAATAAATAATAATAATAATAATAATAATAATAATAATAATAATAATAATAATAATAATAATAATAATAATAATAATAATAATAATAATGATAATAAACTTAAGCAGGAATATCTTAATTAAATAGGCAATTATTCACAATGAACAAATTCTACCTGCATACTTTGACTCAACCACAACGCATAAGTACTCGTCACCTCACATATACGTTGTACCCGCACATTAAATCATGTAGCAAATAGACAAACAAGTCTTACTCCCTCAAGTCAAGGTTAACCACGACACTTACTTCGCTTTGCAACCAACTCAAGATTCCAATAAACCTTTGCCTCGCGAATTGGTGTCTGAATGCCTCGAATCTAGTCACAAATAATTCAATATACTCAACACGAATTATAGAAACCAATTCTATATGAAAATACTAAATTTTTCAATTAAAATCCGAAATTCAATTCAAAAATCAACATTGGGGCCCACGTCTCGAAACTCGACAAAAGTTACAAATGTGAACGTCCATTCAACCACAAGTCCAACCATATAAATTTTACCAAATTCCGACTTCAACTCGACCTTCAAATCCCCAAATCTTATTTTCAAATCCCTGGGCCCAAATCCTCGAATTTCACCTCAAAAACACGTAATTTAGTCGGAATACTCAATGATAATTCAATATTATTGACTAATAAAGATCACAAGTGACTTATCTCAAGTTTTTTCGTGAATTCTCGCTCAAAATTCGCGCCAACCCGTACTTGAAAGGTTCAAAAAATGAGAAAAATCTTAGACTCCTTCGATGTTATTCTGTCCAGGGATTTTCGCTTATGCGGTGTATTTGGCCGCATCTGCGGTCTCGCAGATGCGAGGATGGTTGTCGTTTCTGCGCGCTGGCTCACTTCTGCGGACACGCTTCTGTGAAAGAGTTGTCCGCTTCTGCGATCACTGGCTTCCCTTCCTTCGCTCCGCATCTGCGATGGATTAGGCGCTTCTGCGAGCTCGCACCTGCGGTCAAAAATCCCCAGGTGCGATTGCACTAGAAGGCCAAAATTTCAGATTTTTCCTTAAGTCCATATTTTAACCCGTTAACCATCCGGAATCCACCCAAAGCCCTCGGGACCTCTACCAAATATACCAACAAGTCCTAAAATATCATACGGACCTACTCGGGGTCCCAAATCACGTCGAAAAATATCAAAACTACAATTCGCACCTCGATTCGAACTTAATGAATTTATGAAAATTTCAATTCTAAAACTCGCGCTGAAACACGTCAAAACAACCGGAATGACCTAAATTTTTGCATGTAAGTCCAAACGATATAACGGCGCTATTCCAACTTTCGGAATCGTAATCCGAGCCCTATATCAATAAAAGTCAATTTGTGGTCAAACTTTGAAATCTTTAAGCTTTCAAACTTCTAATTTTCAATAAATGGCGATAACTCGAGTTAGGGACCTCCAAATTAAATTCCGGACATACGCTCAAGTCCCAAATTACGATACAGACCTATCGAGACCGTCAAAACACCGATCTGGGTCGTTTGCTTAAAATGTTGACCGAAGTCAACTTAAGTGAGTTTTAAAGCACTATTTTATATTTTTATCAATTTTTCACATAAAAGCTTTTCGAAAAAATATACGAATTGTACACGCAAGTCGAGGAATGCTAAATGGTGATATTCGAGATCTCGAAGCATAGAATTGAATGTTAAATTTAAAGATGACATATCATGTCATCACACTGCTCTTTGGGGGTTGCATACCCGCTAGTTAAACTCATGTTACTATGTTAGATGCTCCATGATCTTAGTGTGAGATTTGGGCTATACTTTTATTATTTGAGTGATCATTGGTCTTTCTATCAATTGACTAAGGTATTGGTTGATAATTATTTCATCTTTAACTATTAATAATATTTTTAAACCTGAACTTATTTTTCTCTCAGTGTTTGTGTAAATGGTTAAATGGCACGTGGTGTTAGTTGGGTGTCAATCACGTGTAGGGGTTAGTTTGGGACGTGACATATACTTTATTAATTAAAGTGAGCATATACATATCACTTAACGACTGATAAAGGTCCGCAAGATACATATTTTTGCAAATCCAAATATAATGAATTATTAGGTGATCTGGTAGTGTAAAAAAAAGATAATATTTATAGGTTAAACTTCATTGCTAATACGAAAAAGGATCCAACTACCCATCAAACACCTAATGGTTTTGAAAGGAAAAAAAACACGAGTATAGCTTGGATTATCTATCAATTATTCGTTCGACTTTTGGGTCCAAAACTTTTTCCAAACCAATTTAGTAGTGCAACTTAATGTACTACAGTTTCCTTTGCACAATACATAGACGAATCACATAAAAGAAATGTGTTATATGCATATTTATCTAGAAAAAATGTATGCATACTTAAGCTTATATGCTTTTCTTTTGTAATTTTCTTAGAGACTGCTTTCTGACTACTTCTTCTCCATTTATCTTCATTTTTAACTAATGCTTCTAATTTTAGAATTATTGCTTTCTGACTAGATCTAGGTCTTTTTTTAACAAGTATTTGTGTAAACTAATTTGAATCTTCTGCTAACTTGTAGTACTTTACATCTTTCAAAAGGGATAAACCTCTATTATTTCCTAAAAGTTTGATTTGACTTTGGGTTACCAATTTTTAATTTCATGATTTTTCTTGGGGG
>AWOL01S0019528.1:154232-244072 GCA_000715115.1 Nicotiana otophora | reverse complement strand
GGGGATATGTGTACCTGTTCTATATTGTTTTGAGAATTTGCAGTGCCCTTTCTATTATTGGTATAGCCCTATACTTTCGAGTTGTAAGTCAAAAAAATACAATCAAATAATCTTCCAATCGTCTCATTGCTACAATAATTGAGAGATGGCGAAGGGGCTTATAGGCATTTAGATGATATTCACTTGACATTGAAAAAATACTTTTGAGACAATATTTTTTACTTACTTATTAAGCATTAAAAATAAATAAGAAAATTCCACTTATTTTCTACGAAATTAGAAGAGAAGAGTCTGACTATGGAAATTTACACCCTCTGACTACAAAAACCTACTGCCTAAATTTTCTTATCCTTAATTTTTTTTTTTGTTCTGATTTTAAATAAATTAATAACGTGTTTTACGTGTGGAAAAAATTTTGGTCGCAATTATTTGTATAGGTTCAGAGTTTTTTAAAATCTATTTTGTTGTGCAATTGAATTTACCACGTTTTTTTCTCAGCAGAATACCACGTATCTCATTCCTCTCCCTCCCACTTGTAAATTCTTCTTTTCCACTCTGTTTTTTATTATTATATAATTTTATTTTGAAGGATGATTTTTTACTTTATTTAATATCTAACTAAATTCTTTTTTCTTTTGGAAATAAACAAATTGCTGCATGCAAACTATGACATATTGATCATTGTTTTGGAAGTTCTCTCTCATCATTTAATAAAAACAAAAACACGTATACCGGTGTTAACAAAAGTCTAACTTTTTAAGTGGAAAATAAGGTACTAATTAAATGTCCCGAAGTTTCTGGTAAGTTGGTATGAACCGACAAAAAATAAAAAATATCTATACCTAAAAATCTCCACAAAAAAAGCACAAAAAACTATTTTGTTTCACCGCTATAGCCACGCTTTTCCTCTTGAGAAAAATCTGGAATGGTATGTATTGCTATTATAAAAAGTATTTGTATATTATTTTTAAACAAATAAATTTATAATAAGTATATTGTAATTAATAGGTTATTTGATAAAAATAGCAACTAATTATCTAATGTACATTAAATTAATCTTATTATGCAGATCTAATTATAGATAGACTTCAATAATTTTGGCTTAAACTTGTGTGTACAAAGAAACTCAATACTTAAATCATTATAAATAATTAATTTTAAACTTATTAAATTAGATAGAATAGGATAGAATTCTGAATTTAAAATCTCAAATTCTAAATTCTGTGTATGCTTATAACATAAATAAAAAACTTCATAATTAAGTTACTATTAATAAGAGACCTTTTGACTATTATAACCTTAATTAAACTCTTTACTTTTAGGGTTTCTATGGTATGAAGTCAATATTTTACTTTCAAGAACATTTAATACTAAGGAAAAATAGGAAAAAAAGTAATTAATCATATCTTAATTTTCTAAGATGATAATTATTTTGGACCAAATATATTTAGTTAGCACAATAATTAATATGGATATAAAGGACTATAACTTAAATCCAAAATTATCTATTTTATATTGTACTATGCCAAAAAGAAAAAGGTCTTAAGTTAGTAAATTGCAACTTATTATTTGAAGAAACCCATAATCACATATTCCCAAGAATCTTCTCTTTCAATCACAAATTCCACACTATATTCACTTCCTCTACTTTGCTTCCTTTCAACTTCCGACAACTTGCTCAACATAAATAAAGTGATAATAAAACAAACCATTTCTTCTTCTTCGTCTAAATATTCTATCTTTTTATACTCTTCTTTTCTTGTTTCCTTTTTCCCCAATTAAATTGTGTTAAAACCAACTAACATGTGCATTCAAGACTCAGAACAAGTGAATGAGGGTATGGAGAATTTGAACATTTCAAAGACTGATAACAATTTCAAGAACCAATCCTTGCTTACTGAAGCTGAATTACAACATACCCAGATTGAGAATTATGAAAAAATTACAACTTCTAGCCATTCTGTGATGAGAAACTCATTCCCAGTAAGGATTTACTTTTTATTTTTATTTTTAATTGTAATATTTGCTTATACCTATTACTTTTTCCATTTTTTTAGGTAGTATTAATTTTATTCTTATTGGTATTAGTAGTTTTTGGTGTCATAAATGTTGGTTTAATTTGAAGTTTGGTTGATACTGTTTAAAGATTTGATTTTTATGGTGTAATATTTGCTTATATTTTTTTCCCAGTTTTTTTAGGTAGTATTAATTATATTCTTTTTTGGGTTATTGGGGAAGGCTTTGTTGATTTGCATATGGATGTTGATTTGTAGTAGTAGTTTTTATTGTCATAAATGCTGGTTAATTTGGACTTTTGTTGATACTGTTTAAAGATTCGATTTTTATGGTGTACTTATTATGCCTTAGGACAGTACTATAAAGCTATGGTTATTGGTATGTTTTCGTTTAATATCAGGCTGAAATTTTATGCTCAAGTACTGTTTGATCCATAATTTAAACTTGTTTTTTTTTAAATCTTTGAGTTTTTACTATTAAACCCGTTGCACTTTCGAAATTATATGGCCAAAATTTTGTATTTGTTGATATTTTAGTAATTAAATACTGGGTTCAGTTGAACGTCGTAAACTAGGCTCCATCCACCTCTGTGTGTATGTGTGTGTTTCTACCACTGTCTTCTGTTAGATGGTGGGTTTTTAAATACTTGGTGTTTTTATGTTTTCCCCTTTTTTGTGGATTTGGAAATTTCCTGATGATAATTTTCAATCATTGTCTTCTGAAAAATCAATTTCAAGATGTGTTTCGTATGGTCCGTCCTGGAATCTTTTCGTTTGTTGGCATATACAACAACAACAAACCCAGTTTGATCCCATAAATGGGTGTTTGTTGACATATGTAGCAAATGAATTATAGTTTGCATTAGCATTGATTTTTTGGTTCGAACAAATTCACGTAGTTTATTTCATAATCATGCTGTACAATCTCGGTGCATAGCTTCCTAAACAGAGAACTTGCACTGAAGTTCACTTCTGTTTTCATATCATCTAAGCTAATTGTTTTTTGCACTTCACTTTAATTAATTTCTTTCCTTTTCTGCAGCTGGAAAGTATTTCGGAAGACACAACTATTGCAGATAGGAAACAGATACTCTTTAATAACTTCCTCCCGACCCTTAGGTCTGGAGATTGGTCTGATATTGGAGGTCGTCTTGACATGGAAGACACTCACATCTGTATTGTGGATCTAGCTAAGAATTTTGGCCATAATATACTTGGTGAGGAAGCTATTTCCTTCTATGGAGTAAGTTCTTTAACCTCATTGGATATCACATATGTCATTGTTGACTATACTCAATTTACTTGTAGACCGAATTTAACTCTCAGTGAAGTTTAGCATAGCTCTTTCTCTGTGAACATCGGAAGTATGCTGACATGTGTAGGAGCCATCTATTTTATAGGGCAAGCCTATACGATTTCTGTAGATCTTGAAAATTTGCCAAATTGCCAGCACTTTTACTGCTTCCTCCAACCAAAGGGAGAGAGTCTTCTGTGCAAGACTAAAAAATGAAATAGATGGGCAGTAGCAAAGCTGGATATTTCCGAATTTAAAATGTTTCCATGTGAATTTGATGTCATCTCCAGTCTTTCTGGAATCATGTGATACAGGCTAAAGAAAGAATAGTAAAATAGAATAACACTAGAGATTGGACACAAACTAGAGAAGGTCTCTGATCGTCAGAGTTGTGAGATGGCGCACATCTCTTCACCATATAGGTGCTTCCTTCATGCTATTGCAAAACAGAAGAAAAGCCATATCTGCTTATCAAAGTAAAGTATGAAAAGCTTAGGTGACAACTTATGTTTAGAGCTCTTCAAACTAGTTGCATATCAGACAATGACATTACAAGGAACCACAAAAGAACTGAAGAGACTACCTCTCTCCAAAGTTGAAGCATAATAATACCCTTTAAAAAATTTTGGAGTATAATCTGACCAAATGCACCATGGTATTATTAATGTGTTGTCCTTCATTTATTAGGAGTCTTGTAAAATGTACTATTGAACAGCAGTAGGTAGAGCACCCCTAATTCAACTACTTCCGCCTGAAATTCATATCTCATTTCTACTTAGTACCATGCGTAATTGTTTTCTCTGTATTGTTAGATAAATTTTTTTGTTTTATGTATATTTACTATACGTTGACTCCCCTTGATTTTTTCGTGTATTTAATTTGTTTATATTTTGACACCCCTTGATGAAAATCCTGGCTTCGCCACTGGGGAACAGATTTTAGACTTGGTAGAGAACTTTAGTATTATTATTTATTACTATTTAGTATTATTATTACAATTTATATATATTTATCTTTTTTTACTTGCACTTTTATTTGATTTTGCTAATGATGATGATATGAGTTGAGCTTAATGAAAGGAATGAAGATTCATATCGCCGACCCCAACTTGTTTGGGATTTAGGCGTAGTTGTTATTGTTGTTGTACGAGAAGGGAAGGGGAGCATAGAGAGGGGGAGGGGATTAGAGCGAGTGAGGGAAAGAGGTTATAAGCCATGTTATCTACCATACTTGGGAGTTTCTTCTATTTGATATTCTTATATCTTAGATGTCTAACGCAAACGGTTCTTATGACAGGTCTTTGATGGACATGGTGGGAAGGGAGCATCACAATTTGTTCGTGACTACTTACCAAGGATCATTGTTGAGGATGCTGATTTTCCATTGGAACTTGAGAAAGTGGTCACAAGATCTTTCGTAGAGACAGATGCTGCCTTTGCCAAGTCATGCTCTCTTGATTCTGCCTTGTCCTCAGGCACTACTGCACTCACTGCAATGATATTTGGAAGGTAATTTATTCCCATGCATAATCCTTTTTATCTTGTTTTTGATTTGTTCCATTCACTATCTTCTTCTTTTTTTATGTTGTTGAATTTATGTTTCAATTGTAAAACGACAGAGAGTCTGGAGTATGGTTGAGCTTTTTGTTATTCACTTATTCCTACCAAAGTAGCGGGTACTTGGTGAGAATATTATTTCTTCAGCAAAGTGTACCATTAACTTTTTCGAAATATCAAATTGCGAGTTACACTTGTGAGCTGACATTTGAGATGCATCGTTTTTTTAGGTTTATAATATCATTTGTCCCCTTGCACATTAATCTAATTACGCTACATTCAGAAGTCTATGTTCTAAGATTAGTATATTATCGATTCTCTATACTGATGTGTTTTCTCATGAACAGATCACTACTTGTGGCAAATGCTGGTGACTGTCGAGCAGTTGTATCTCGACATGGACTTGCTATAGAAATGTCAAAGGACCACAGACCTTGTTGTATTAGTGAAAGAACTCGTATCGAGTCCGTGGGAGGATTTGTTGATGATGGCTACTTGAATGGACAGCTAGGCGTGAGCCGGGCATTAGGTAACTGGCACATTAAAGGACTGAAGGAGGTTGAAAAGGGCGGGCCATTGAGCGCTGAACCTGAACTGAAATTGCTGACGTTGACAAAGGAAGACGAGTTCCTGATTATCGGTAGTGATGGAATTTGGGATGTTTTCCGAAGCCAAAATGCAGTGGATTTTGCTCGTCGGAGACTGCAAGAGCATAACAATGTCAAGTTATGCTGCAAGGAAATAATAGACGAGGCCAAAAAGCGCGGTGCCATAGACAACTTAACAGTAGTCATGGTATGTTTTCACGCGGAGCCTCCACCTCCAGTTGTTTTTCAAAGATCAAGAATAAGGAAAAGTATTTCCGCTGAAGGGCTTGAGAATCTAAGATCTTTACTTGAAGGCTAGAGCTGCATTTTACTATATCAATTTTTTTGCTGCCTGCTGCATATCCACTTAAACAACAGCGATAATGACGATTAATTGGTTACTTCTGGACAACTTTGTAAATACATCAGAGGTAAACTTATTTTCTTCCTTGTAATTCTCCCATTTAGTCCAAGTGCAAGATGAAATAAAGCTTAAGGGAGACAAGCAAATTATGGAGCCAAATTTTTGTACATAAATTAATCTATTCTTCAATTGTATGGTTCCCCGACTAAAGGGAACTCAACTGAATCTCACCTTCTGGTGAGACAAAATTGATTGTTGGTTATGTTCCAACCTTTTTGGTGTCATAGCAAAGTTTGTGTAATGCTGCATCTCTTGGTTGTGAATGTGTTAAGAGTTCTAAATCTTTATGCATGCGCCTCCATAAGAGTGTACTTTTGGCTCGCTTTGCTTTTTCAAGCTACCCTTTGTTTCAAACAATTGCACTGACGAGCAGAGGCGGACTCAGGATTTAACGTGATGGGGGCACCAGTATTCTGCTCAACCAGTATCCCTAAAGGTTTTATTATTCAAGAAGTGATTTGAATTAACAATTTTCAAGGTATACACATACATATACAAGATTGCTGCCGAAGTTTACGGGTTTTGGTGACCCCTCAAGGTTACTCATAGGTCTGCCTCACGAGCAAGAAAACGGGTATGCTAAGGCATCTTTGGCTTAATATCAATTAGGATTTTGAATCTCAATTTTGAAGACTTGGATTAATATCGACATTATTGTATATTGTATATTGCATATTGGAATTGGTAATTTTAGTTGCCATATAATCTTTACTGTACGAAATCCATAAATGTGTAACCCTGAAAAGCTCCAACTTGTCTAAATCCATCCATTCCTACGACTCTGGTGACCAATTGAATGTTAACCATGATAGGAAGAAACAAAGAAAAATGTGAAACCTTTAAAGGATATGAAATAAAATAAGGAGAAAGATTGCTTGGCTTAACCACGAAAAATTGTTCTTATTGTACAATCTCATTTCCTAGCTTGAAGTCTGAATATCATCAAACAAAAAAAAAAGGATAATCAAACTGAGTCCTCTTGAGAAAACTAGTGGTAATCAATTTATAACATTTTCGTGTAGTAAACAAGTTATCTAGCAGTGAATTTTCATATAATCTTCGATCTTTAGCTTACATAGTTAACCAAATATGAGACTCATCCTGTAAAACTGGGATCAAATGTTACAAAATTCACCTAAAATAAAAAAGTGCCCAGTAATAATGAGTTCAACCTTTAGGCTAGATAGAATCCAAAGAACGTGCTAAAAGAGGATAAAGTAAGAACTTGAACAAGTGCCCAGTAATTCAATATGCCTGAGCTTACAGAAATCTCATACTCAATGCCAGTCATGCGAGAACCTACCCTTTGACAGAGAGGAAACCACCACAAATACTCGAATGTTAGAGCAAGGGATTATCCCAACAAATAGATGAGCTCAAAGGGAGAGTTACGCAGGAACTATTCATGATCCTGGTATGCCAAATTTGTACTAGACTATTACATATGGTGATTCAAGAACCTCAGTAATCTACAACATCTTTCAAGAGGCTGCCGGCTACATGACATACAAAACCACCTCAACTATGTGATATCTACATCATCTGCAGGTGAAGATCAGCATCCTGCTGCGCAAGCTCCACCATCATAGCCTCATCAAAGAATTTGTTGATGCTCACGTCTTCACTCATTCCCTAAAAGAAAAGGGATAGATCCATCATTTAAGACAATACTCTTGGTCAATAGAGCTAAATAGCTACTTTTTGTAAGGGCCTGTCAGTCCAGCTTAGATTACCACATTCCCCCTATTATTGTGTTTTTAAAAAAAAAAACCGAAAAAGATGAGAGTTGAAGCCTTAAATGGGAAACAAGGGATATGAGGAAGGGGGCTTGCGCCAAGATCATAATAGAAGAGGGAACAAGGGACATCTGGAAGGGGGCAAGCACCACTTCAAATCAAGTGTTGTTCAAGAAAACTGAAGAGTAAATAATCTCAAATTAACCCTGCTAGAATGTATACCTTTCTACGCCTTGTCTTCACCATGAACTCACGAGCCAGATGCTGAATTGGGGCAGGCTCTAGTGGTCGTAAAACGATGCTCTTGTCAAGAGGATCTCCAGGAACAATAGCCCAATGATCAAACACTGAAAGACAAAACGCCTGCCCTTGGGTGTGATACCTCAAGTCGGTTTCGAAACCAAAGGACTCGATAACAGGTAAAAATGCCTGGAGAAGGAAGAAGTGTGCATATGAGAAAACCTGATGTTATAACATGAAAAGATTATATAAAAAATCCAGGGTGCTATCCATATTTCGAAATCAAACCTTGACGATGTAGGCAGGGGTCCCAGGTTGAGGAACATCAGCAGTAACATGTCCACGCCTGCGAGACAACACGGTGTATATAGCAGAGAGACAATCCATGGGTGTTTGGATCTGAATCAAGACACCAGAAAGTTAGCCCCAGTTTCACATAAGAAAACATCTTAAAATCTATCTTTTTGTTCAAATGTCATCCCTATTTCTGTAAATAATTGAACCTAACTAAGACTTAACAATGTACTTATCTCATCATTTGTACATAGTAAAAACACCAGCAAGAACATTACTAATATCCTGTCGTGACAGTTTCACTGTTAATTTTTTGCATAATATAAATGGGTATAGCTTAGCAGCTCTAATAGGTAAAATAATGTGTTTTATATAGCTTATAGGTCCAATTTTAAACCCCTTTTTCGTTTCTTTTCTTATATGGTGATCTGAAGAACATAAAAAACAATTTATCATAAATGCATTCACCAAAGTGTGCTCCAAACGATACCCAAAAAAAAAGGAATAACTTCAGACACACGGGTTATACCTCCACATAATACACAGGTTCCATAAGCCTGGGTGTCGCCATAAGGAAAGAAGAGTAGGCTACACGTCGTGCAGTTGGAATAATCTGACCTGTTCCACGATTAATTGGCTCAGGTGCAATCTTTGCATCAACTATTTTGAATTTAACATTTCTAATGGGCTCATCACATAGGGGTCCTTCCCGAGCTCCCCATTGAAACCTGTTAAAATTTTGTTAGTCCAATATCTCAGGAAGGAAAGAAAGCATAAAACTAAGAAATTCAAGTTACCCCTGAACAATAGAATCTTTAACGGCATTCAACAAGCTCTTGTCCACTTCACTGGAGAGTGTATCATCCAATAAGATGTTAGGTCCCTGCAAATACATTTGAAGTGTCAAAACGGAAAACTTATGTTCAACTAAACAATAGAAGCAATCCATTAGCAAATGTTCAAAATAACCAAGTGGTAAAGCATCTAAGCCAATGCAACCCTGACCTGCTTATCAGGTCCAAATGCCCAAATAGATCGTGCAGCAAGCAGATCCCAGTCATATTTGGTTTGAAAAAAGTCACCAAGTTTCTTTCTAGGCCAATCTATGCTTACAACACTGTTCTCGATGTCCTCAGCAAGTCCTCTCTCTAATGGTTCCGCAATCTACAAGCAATATAAGTGAGCAAGGAGGGAAACAATTTTCTCAGCTTGCACAGATCAAAATATTAACGAACTGTCTCACCATGGTAATTTTATTTTTCTTATTAGGTGTTTCAGCAAAACATTTCATTGAAGACGACTCCACTACAGTTTCGCAGAATGAAACAACTGGATCAGCCACCTGAATATTGCACACACAACGAAAATGCACCTCGAGATCAGTCAAGTTTAACAAATGAATCCTTAATGTCAATAAAGTTTGCATTTGTCCTGAAACAAGCAGAGAACTGACAAAGGTGAATGTATGAAGAGAGAGTTATAAAGCACCTTCACTTCCACCTCGGAGTAAAGCTCCCTAAGGTCCTTCATTATGGAATCTAGGTACAATTCACCAGTACCCAATATTGTGTGTTCACCAGACTCTTCAACCTTTGTGATTGCAAGAGGATAACTCTTGCTGATTTTCCTAAGTCCCTCCACCATTTTGGGCAACTCGCTAGGATTCAAAGGCTCAGTTGCTGTTTTCACCACGGGAAGAGTATTGAACTGAAGGGGCCGGAATATGTACACATCCTCGTCAAATTCCGCGTTACAAAGAGTAGCAGTTTTCATGATTGAAGCATCCACTCCTTCAATCAGCACCCAAGCACCTGGAGGAGCCTTACTTATGGGTATCCTGTATCGAGCTTGATATACCCACAGCTTTGTGACTTCTTTTACAGTCATATCCTCCTCATCATCAGGTGAATAGCCCTCTCCCAAAACGCGTACTGTCTGCCCTGTCATTATTTCCCCGCTGTAAACCCTACCAAAAGCATCAAAAACACTACAATCTGATTTGGGATACAGCTTGGTCACATTAACCATCAAAGGGCCAGCGGAGTCACAATCTTCCATTGCTTTGTAAATTGCTGAATCCTTTGGACCCGTGTATATGTGCTCCACTTTCCTAGCTGCAGCAGCTTTAGCAGAAGGAATGTGATGAACCAACATGTCAGTAAACCCAGTGGCAGTGCCAAAAACAGCACTGCAAGCCAGCCTCAGCAGAGGCCTTACATTTAGACGATAAGCTGCATTGCTAAGCGTCACACCAAGTTCTGCCAGGGTTGCTTCAACACTCTTCTTGTGCTCTCCAATCACTTGGCTATAGATTTTGTAAAGAGGTTCAAGAACGAACTGCACAAAAGATCTTTCGACCCCACTTGCAGGCGGTTTCTTCTTGAAACTTCTTGTGTCAGGATCAAAGTAGAAGTCCCCCCAAAGCCGCGAAGCAAACTTGTTGGCATCAAATGCAACTCCATGAAGCTTAACATACAGTTTGGCAAATGACTGCAGTGTGAACGACCATCCTGCTGTTGCACTTGCAAAGCAGACATTCCCTAACGCAGGATCGAAAACTTGTGCATTTCCAGCTATGGACGAGGCAGCTGTAACTTGATTGTTGACAGCTTCAATTGTGTGTTTTAATTTGAAGTAGGCGTCCTTTGGAGGCAATTTAAGCTCAGTTATCAATCTGTCAACCTAAAAGGACAATAAAAATTATTAGAGGAAAATAAACTGTATCTCAACATTACAAGAAACTTAATATTTTCACTAGTTTTATGTAATAGACAAGATACCTTGTTAATCACAAGAACAATCGGAATACGTTCTTGAATCGCATGCCGAATGGCCCTTTCTGTATTTACCTGTCACCCATGACACAAGCAACAATTGTAAATGGTCTAGCTATCCAGTGCGCATATACAGTCCACATAGAACTCAATGATAGGAATACAGCTTTTAAAAAATAAATCGAAAGAAGAAACGGGACAACTGCCCCACCCAGCTCGTCTACCTGATTAACTGAATCCAACTAAACCCCACCCATCCCCCGTATGATCCCCAAACCTTTGATGATACAGCTGCTTAAACTGCAAAGCTTCCCAGAAAACACACACAGGTTTAGCAGCTTACATCAAGACAGAGTGATAATCACCCGTCCTGTATGTCTGCAAGTGGATTAATAGTAGAAATAAGAAGGAACTTACCATTACTCCTTCAACAGCATCAACAATCAAAACTGCACCATCAGAAAGTCTCAAAGCAGCTGTCATCTCATCCGAGAAGTTGACATGACCAGGAGCATCCATAATGTTGCAGAGGTAAGACTTTGAATTGCTGTCTTCCAGGACGAGTGACATAGGGACAGACTTAATTGATATCCTCCTTTCTTGCTCATCTATTCTTGTGTCTGTATACCTCATATGCTTCTCACTATTCTGATCAAAAGTAGATATATGGTGGGTTTGCTCCACCAGCATATCCATAAACAAAGTCTTCCCGTGATGTACGTGTCCCACTAAAGCAACATTTCGAACCAATGCTGGGTTCGACATCAGACCTAAGAGAAATTGAGTCGAAACATAGGTGGACGAATCCTTTACCCCAAGTTCAAACTTGAGATTCTTCACCGGTTTAATTATCGGCATTTCAAGAGGCTGTTCATCTTCATCCATCACCAATGTCTCGACCTCTTCACCGTAAACCTCTTCGGCTGTTGGGTAGTATTTCTTGTCTTCAGCAAGGACAACTTGGTTATCCATGTCAACATCCTCTTGAGTGGCCAGCCATCCATTCGATGCACCAGGCTGCTCGCCATCAGATGCAGCCCTCTCATCGTCACTTCTCTCGGGGAGCTCCTCGTCTTCCTCTTCCCTATCACTTTCCTGATCAGACTCAATTTCAGGACCTATATAGTTCCCAAATTCATCATATAAACTTTCATCCATGGCTCTTTACTACCTGATTAAACAAAATAATCACCCATCTTATTAATTATTCAACTAAATCAAACAAAAACCAACGGCAGAAAAAACACAATTTCACCAAAACAAGCCATGTAATGGAGCATTTATGCACAGGTCAACTTATCAGAACAAAGTTCCCAAAATGTCTTATCAAACTATTTTGTTGTTAATTTTGTTATTCTAAGACAAATTTAAGTTATATGCAATGACAGTGTAGAGATTGTTAACACTGTTAGTGACTTTTAACCCGTGATAATAGAACCAATTTACCATTTTTACTAGGTTACCAATTAATTTTGTATATATTACACTATATGTAATAATAGGTTAGTTACTATTTTTACTAGGTTATGAATTAATGAATATCATACATATTTACCTATAATTACCTTTTTTTATAAGGAAATGGATGATAAAAAAAATATATAAAAAAAATATACATGAAAAGGAAGAAACTAAGACTCGATCCCTGGACCTTCCCACTCTTGATTACCTTAAAATGACCTAATTGTGTAAATACTTTTTACACCCTTAATGCATACAATTATAGTGCAAACGAACAAAGTATAAGACACATACAAAGCTTAAACTATTTCTTAAAAGTTTAAAACTACAAATAGTGAATATTGTTGGCAGCTAAAACATAGGGTTTTAAAGCGATAAAATGCAGAGAATGGGACCGACAGAAGAATAGAAACCACAATCAATTTTTCTGTTTGCTTCTTCTTGTTCTAAGCTTTTATCAACCATCACGCTAACAATAAGGAGAAAAATAGTTTCCGAAATTTTGGTCCTTTTAACTCATAAAATAACAAGCTTAAGAAGCTATTTTTACCAGTTATTGCTAGATTTGAACATCAAATAGGGAATACTGTTAGCAGCTAAAACATAGGGTTTAAAAGCGATGGAATGCGGCGAACGGGAGGGAAGAGTAATGAGTAACGCACAAGTTGTAGGAAGAAGAAGAAGAAGAAGAAGAAGAAGAAGAAAAGTGTACCTTTAACTCGAAGAACTCTGCCGGAGACAAACGGCGGACGACGGCAGCAAAGCAGCGGTGGTTCAAGCAGCTGCAAAGTGACCGCTTGTAATGTTGGAATTCAGTGCTATAAAATGGGCCTTAACTGGATTTGGAACCGCCTTGGACCCAAAAGCCCAAAATGAATCGGGTGTGACCCTGAATATTAATTGGTATCGTTTGGTTATGGAGATTAGGATTATTAATAATTGGAAAAATGACATTGTATAGCCGCTGTAAAAATAATAGTAGAAAAAATATATATAATTTATATTTTTTTTTGTGTATATATACGTTCTATATGTTATATATAAAAATTATACAAATTTTATACATTTTTTCTGCTACCATATGTAAATAATTTCTGGGACGGGCTAAAAGTGATAATACCCCATTATTATTAGGGGATAAAATTTGGAATTGTATTTATTTTATGTTTGTTAATGAATATTAACTAATCTTTTTATACCAAATTGATAGTGTTAACTATCCTACATTGAATATGAGATAACAATCCAGAATTATAATCTTAAGAATTAAGATTGTTAATCACATGGATATCCCACATTGCAACCAAACTGACCCCATGACTATGAGTTATGATGAAAAATGTAGTCTTATATTTAAGTTGAGCGATTGTAGTAGAAATAATATAGGGATTTTTAACTTCATATACACTATTTGAAACATTATTACCTTCCCTACTTAAGTTTCAATTTAATTAGATGTTCATATACAATTTATCAATTATATACAAATAAGTTTTAAATGAGTATCCCTTTATATTAGGAATTGAATAAGGAATATAAGTTATTTCCTTATCTCTTTATACTTGCCCACTTTATCTCTCCGTCTCTCTCTCTCTCTCTCTCTCTCTCTCTCTCTCTCTCTCTCCGTCTCTCTACTCTCCTTTCTGTTTTTTTCCCTGATTTTTCTTCATTTGATGTTCTTTATTTTTTATGTTTTCTTGTTGTATAGAGTTTTAATGGATTTCATCAATGGATTTCAATCGTTTTAACTTAGCAATTTCCTTTCATGTTGCACAGTTGGTGTTCAAATTGAAATTGTCAACCAATAAATTTTAAAGGCATTTGACTCTCCACCATTGACAGCCACTAAAAAGCTTTGAAGCTTTGAAATCGAATTTGGGTTTTCAAACACCATTATTTGTTTGAATTGGGTATTATTGCAAACAATTGAGAATATTGTTTGGAATTTATATCTCAATTTTGAGGGTGTTTTGGTGATGGTTAGACTTGATTTTGGCTGAATTACATATTGAAACTCGACGACGAAGAAGAAGAAGAAGAAGAACACACGACATACAATATACTTACAAAATTATAGTAAAGTTGTATTATAATTTTATGTAAATTGTATTATATTGTAGTTATATATTTGTTTTATTTGAATGTTGTATGAAAGTTAAAAAATAGTTGTATAATGTATGAATCGTTGTATAAAATTTGTATTTGAGTTATCAATACTATCTTGAATAGTTGTAAAGTTGTTGATATGTATCAAAATTGTATTAAGAGAGCAAGTTTTGATTGAAATTTTAGAGAGGAAGAAACACACACCACAGACAAAATATATGCAAATCAGATACAAAATATATACAAAAGACATATTATATAAAAATTGTATAAAAATTATATTTAAGTTGTATGATGGTGTAGTTGTATTTAACTGAGTAAAAATAATGTATGAAAGTTGTAGATAAGTTGTAAATAAGTTGTATAATATATAATTAGTTGTATGAAATTTATTTTTACTATGTATATGTCAGATACAAAATATACAAAAGACAAATTATATAAAATTTGTATAAAAATTGTATTTAAGTTGTATGATATGATAGTTGTATTTAACTGGGTAGAAATAATGCATGAAAGTTGTAGATAAGTTGTAAATAAATTGTATAATATATAATTAGTTGTATGAAATTTGTTTTTACTATGTATGTTGTTGTAGATATTCAAATTTGCATTAAATTTGTACGAAATTTATTTTTAATTTGTATGTTGATGTACCATATATTGCTCTTAGAGATAGAGATTTTATGTGTTTAGTTTGAATATAAATATGCAATGAAGTTTAGATTCAGTAGAAGTTTTCCTAAAGATAAACCTCGGCTGACATTGCTAAGAATGCTTAAAGGATGTTCTTCTGTGGTAAGCTAATACATACCTGCTTACTTTCCAAAATTAATATCTTTGTATACTATATTCTATTGATAAATAAGATTTTTTCACTATATGCTTGAGACCGATAAGATGCACATTATGTGCGTCAATCTGCACATTTGGTAGTTATTCAATCGTGTTTTAATGTACTAATTAGTTTGAATTGCTCCTCTTATCAGTAATTTTCCGGCGTAGATTGATTAGGATATGATTAATATTGTCCACCTACCTTGTTGTGGCTCTCCTCGCTAACTTTGGGATTGCTGAATCACAGACAAAAAAATAGTGTACCACTTCCTATTTTAGTTGGTTGCATATCTTGCTGTCACCAAAATAGTGTACCACTTCTGAATCTCAAGACTTAGATCGCCGACTGTATTTCTTTAATAACTGAACATTGTCCTAAGGTGGAAGAAATTATTGTAATTACTTGATTTATTTTGTTGAAAATGTTGACTATTGGAATATCTTTGGTCCCAATAATATTAAACAACAAGTTTGGAAGCATTACAAACCATAATACTGTCATTGTGGGCATTACCTAGGCCTCGCGCGGCATTTTTGTGGATTTTTTATTTAACTATTATTTCCTTTTTAGTGGAAATGGTTGTCCAGTAGTAGGAGGTAACTTGAACTTTAAGTCCTTGATTTATGATATTCTTGGTGGAAAATTCAAAGCACTTATTGTTATGATTATTAAAATTTCTATTATTCAAGATATTCCATATTACATATGAAAATAAATCAAACCCAACCAAGAAACTTATTGAGGAAGGGGATTTGAGCCTGTTTATAGTAATCTAACCAGTGCAAGGTGTTGTCTGAAGGGGTTGAGTGCCAGCCAATTGAATCCCAAAAATTATACATTCACAGAAGATGTGCGCAATTATTTCATTGCCATCTTTACAAACTTGAGCAAATTGGATCTAAATTGATACATATTTTATATAGGTAGTAAACTCTATCAGATAGACATCTGAGGCCAGGGGTCCATTCCATTGACTCGTACGGATGAGAATTTGACTCCACGAGAAATTGAACAAAAGGTCGTTGAATTAGCCTATTTATTGTGTGTACCAATTGGAGTATTTTGAGAAATTGAGATATCAGTATCAGGAAATAATATTCTGAATTTCTTCATTCAAAGTGAATTCTTAGCTTTTTTCTATATTCTTTCTAGATTCAAAGACTAACCACAAAATCACAAAGAAAATAGATTCATTAGTCTGATACCTTGTATAAAACTCATGTGTGTAAGAAATATTTAATTTCATAGAGTGTACGAATGGGTTGATTAACAATTCACAGATGTAAAAATGGCAAAAAAGAAAGCATTCACTCCTCTTTTCTATCTTGCATCTATAGTATTTTTGCCCTGTAAGATTTCTTTCTCAGTGGGTTCCAATGCACGAGATCTTATAGCACTTACCAATGAGGTCTTATAGATTAGTATTATACAGAAGAAATCAATTATAAATACTAATACAATTAGATCCGTTTTTCATAGACAAACTTAGGATTTGCAATCTCGGGTAAGATCGGTTCAGGATCATGGGATCCTTTTCTATCAGATAGGAAGGACTGCAACACAAAATATACTTCTAAGTAATTGCCCCATAGATCCTATATCTATCTATATGAAGAAGAAGTCATGTAACGAAGGGAATTATTTGAATCCAGTTAAAATCTCCTTGTGCTAGTGTCATGGTTGTCAATTAATTGATAACAATTACAGTGTGGAGGTCAAAAGATCTCTTGCCTAAGTTTCATCCCCCATATATCTAATGTCCTTGATTAAGTACATATTCATGTGTGGAACGTTGAAAACCTTATTAGATAGTTATTGAATATATTATCGGTGTTATTGCTTTCTGCGCTACTATGCTCCCTCATTCCTTCTCCTTTCCCCATATTTTTTGTAAATAGTTGAAGGTCCTTATTGTATTGTCAACGCTTCAGTTGGCATGTCTAGGTATGTTGGAAGGGGGAGGGGGTTGTTGAGTCCTACATCAGTGATGGGATAAGGAGACTTAGTCTCCTTGTATGGACTTAAACAATATTAATTATCACGGTATTAGAGTCAAACTCATTCCAATTCTTGGTTAACCAATGTTGGACCCTCATATAATATTGTCCATGCTCCAGTTTTCTATGTGGACTCTTACCTCATGAGCTAGCTTTTGAGATTGAGTTAGGTCTAACGTTCATTTCCTTAGTAGTCTGTATGCGACTCACTTATGATTGTAATTAGGTTACCTTTATTTGTCCTTATTAATGATTATTCCTTATTTATAATAGTAATATTTAGGTATTCAATAATACTTTTATGTGACGTTACTTAGGAGGCTGATATTGAAGTGAGGTTGGATTCACAAGTCATCCATAAGAATGTAGTTTCAAGCACCTTGGGTCAGTAGCTCAAGGCAATAGAGAAACCGACGATGATGTCACACATCGTATAGGAGCAGGTTGGATAAAATGGAGGCTAGCATTCGATATCTTCTGGAATAAGAACGTGCCACCAAGACTTAGAGGTAAGTTCTACACAATATGTAGTTAGATTAACTATGTTGTATGGGACTGAGTGTTGGCCATTCAAGAACTCTCATGACCAGAAGATGAAAGTAAAAGAAATGAGGATGCTGAGATGGATGTGTGGGCATACCAGGAGAGACATAAGTTAGGAATGAATATATTCGGGACAAGGTAAGTGTGACCTCCATAGTGGACAAGATGCGATAAGTGAGGTTGATAGTAGACTATACTCTTGTGTTTTAGTCGCTTATTGCACTCTAATTTACTGCACTTTACTTGCTTTGAGCTTTAATTGGTAATATTTTACACTTATTGCATATTTTATGCCTTGTAGGAATGATTCCGAGTTATGTAGATATTGTGGAGTTAAACCGAATAATTGGAGGTTTGAAGTCGGAGTAAAAGCCCAAGAGATTAAGCCAGGATCGTGTTCGGGGATCGAGGATCATATATTGACGTCAAAAATCAAGGAAGAAACAACACTCTGAGGAAATGCACTGATGCGACTATGCGACGCATTAGCGCAAATGTGCGTTAGAAATTTGAGAAGTCCACAGACTTATAATTTTTGGGTCTGATAGAAAAATACACTAATGCTAGGCATAGTGCATGGCATAATGTGTAGTATCAGTAGTAAATTCTGTCAGACAAGCTATGTTCACAGAGTTTAGGACCGAGAAAATTGCACTAATACAACGCACTGGGCGTAGCATAGTGCGATTCATGAAAAGCATTAAGTTTGCAAGTTTTTCTATTTCGGCTAGGAAAGGGTGATTTCATTTGGGCTCAACCCTACTTGGTATAAATACATGAAAAAATATTATTTTCTGGACTTTTGACACATATTCGACCTAAGGAGGCTAAGGAGGAGTGAGAAGAACACAAGCACAGGGATTTCATCATTCCTTCCTCATTCAAGACCCGAGTTTGGATCGAATTTATGTTTTCCTATACTTTAATTTTATTTGTGATGAATTTCTCTGTATCTATGGAGTAAGTTACTTTAGGGTTTGATGGATTTGGTGTATTGGTGATTGTTTGTGGATTATAACTCTAGTTTTATGTATTGAAACATTTTTGGATGATTTAATTGTTGTATCTATATTCACTAGTTCATATAATCGAGAGAGACATAACTTATGATATCTTTGCATTATATTGTTGGTTGAGTTCATTAATTATTCTTAGTAATCGAAAGAGGCTAGTTGAATCATTGATTAAACCTAGTTATGAGTATAATCAAGAGAGGTTCTCCTAAAGACCATTCCACTACGCATTCTTGCATATCTTCACGTGCTTAAATTGGTTCATCTTGTGAGTTTAAAACTTAATCGAGAGAGGAATTTTTGCTGAACGTTTGAACTAATAATTGAGTGAATTTGAGAGACTCACTTGAATATTAGAAGTGAATTATCTAGAGTTAGATCCTAAACATTTATCTTGCACTTATCCTATCAAAATCCTATATTCTCCCATTGATAACTTTCTTTTCTTATTTCTTGTTTCGATTGTCATTAGTCATTAGCTTTAGACTCTTAGTTAATTTTAGTTAGAAATCATATAAATCTCAATGGTTGATCATCTTGGATAGTAATCAAGCTAGAAACTACGATAATACTATTTAAATTCAGTCTTTGTGGATATGATATTATACTATACTATATTTAATTAGCGAGCATAATTTAAGTGTGTGTCTCAAGCTTTTCAAATTTTGGTGTCCTTGCCCAGGATTGACAATCAATAGTGTTTGAAATAGTTTGTAGTGCTAATTCAGGATTTTTTATTTTTATTTTATTTTATTTTATTTTTCTTTTTTACGTTTGGTGTTCGTTGACTATGCGCATGTTATAGGTGTAGGTTGGTGCATGACTCGAGCTTCTGCGAAAGAAGTTCTACCATACGAGCCTGAGAAAAAAAAATAATTGCGACAGTTGAGGAAGGAAATAAATCTCACTGAGACGTTAGAAAAGATGGACAATCCTATGACCAAAGAATTTATGGCTAAAAACTTTGAGGATAATGTAGATTTGGCTGCGAGAGAAGCATCCCAACGACGAGAACAAGCTGCATGAGATGCTAAAAAAGCAGCTATTAAAGTTGCACAGATTATCTAAGAAGAAGAGAGGGGTCGTACAATTGCTCAAAATCAACCCTTGGGTGCAGACCAGTTCGAAAATATAACTCCCATGCCCAGGAGACCACTTGGAGATTATGCTAGACCAGTCTACAATCAAGGATTATCAAGTGTGAGACCACCTCCAATTGCAGTAAACAATTTCGAGTTAAAGCAAGGGTTGCTTCAAACCCTTCAGAATTGTTGTGTCTTCAGAGGGAAGCCAAACGAAGATCCAAACACACATTTAATAGATTTCGAGGAGATTATGGACATATTTTAATACAATGGTGTGTCACAATATGCAGTGTATTTAAGGTCATTCCCCTTTTCTCTTAAAGATGATGCAAAGCAGTGGCTTCGAATCTTGCCCACAGGTTCGATTACAACATGGGAGGAGTTGACCAAAAAATTCCTTGATAAATATTTCTCCTCAACTAAAAAGTGCATGTTTAGAAGAGAAATCCATAACTTCTGCCAGAAAGATACTGAAGCAGTTTTTGAAGCATGGGAGAGGTCTAAGGAGATTGTTCGAAAGTGTCAACATAGCGAAATTGAACTCTGGATGCAACTCGAGGACTTTTGGGATGGATTGACACCGGCCTCACGTGGAACATTGAGCAATACAGTTGGAGGCCTGTTGATAAAGAAAACTCCATGTGAGATAGTTACAATTCTTGATGAGTTAACTGAAGATGCAAATCAATGGCCCTCTGAGAGTGTGGAAGGAAGAAGATCAACTCGTGTTCACCATGTTGATGCTAACACATTTATGCAGGTATAACTTGATGCTATGTCCAAAGAGATAAGGAAGCTGACCTTAGCCTCGATACAAAGTGAGCCTCATGCAGCTTGTGATATATGTGGAAGAGGACACCCTACTCATGAGTGTCAAGCCTCAACTGAGGAGGTAAATTTTGTGGGAAACTACAATTTCAATGCAATGGGTCAGAGACACTCCGGTTTTTCATGGAGTTCACCTGGAGGTACTGCGAATGCTTGGCAGTAAAATAAATCTAGACCGTAGGGACAAGGAGCTCCGGCATACCAAAATCAGCAGAGGCAATAATTTCAGCCTCAACAACACATTCAACCTGGTCTAGAGGATCTAATGAAGGCTTTCATTATCAAAACAGATGATAGGCTGGACGCTTATGGAGCAACTATCAAAGAATTGGGCACTGGTTTGCAAAACCTGGAGAGACAAGTGGGACATATTACAATAATATTATCTGAGAGGGTTCCAGGCACTCTCCCCGTTGAAACTGAAAAGAATCCCAGAGAAACAGTGAATGTTGTAACTCTGAGAAGTGGGCAAGTGTTGAAAGATCCCACCCCGATCCAAAAAGAGGTGATACTTGAAAAAGAAAGTGGGGAGAAACTAGATAATGATGTTGATAAAAAGAAGAAAGGCCCGATGAAAACTGAGAAGAAGAAAAAAAAGAAGAAGAAGAAGAAGAAGAAGAACACACGAAGAAAAAAGAAGAAGAAGGAAGAAGAAAAATCGAGAAGGGAAGAATCTGAGAAGAGCGAGCATATGCCTGCTTTACCTTTTCCCCAAAAGCTATATAGAGAAAAGTTGGACAAGCAATTTGAGAGATTTCTGGATGTGCTGAAACAGGTTCATGTAAACTTACCATTTACAGAAGTGCTCTCACAAATGCATGCTTATGCCAAATTTGTGAAGGAGATCCTTACAAAAAAGGGGAATATAGAAGAGACCTCTGTGGTCAAGCTCACAAAGCATTGCAGCGTGATATTGTAAAACAAACTCCCACAAAAGTGTGGAGATCCAGGGAGTTTTACTATACCTTACTCACTAGGGACTATAAATTTTGATAAGACTTTATGTGATTCTGGTGCATCAATTAACTTAATGCCTCTATCTATTTATAGGAAACTGGAGAAGGAGATTGGAGAGATAAGGTCGATGCCAATATCTTTGGAGCTGTTAGACTAAACGACCTTAATACCCGAGGGGATAGTGGAAGATGTGTTAGTTCGGGTGGATAAGTTTGTATTTCCTGTAGATTTTATAGTGGTAAATATGGAGGAGAACAAGGAGGTCCCCCTCATCCTAAGAAGACCATTAATAGCAATGGGTAGAGCTATATTAGATATACACGAGAGGAAACTCATGATTAGAGTGCGTGAGAAGACGATGACTTTTGATATGAATGTAGTAAATAGGGTACAAAAGAAAAAACCAGTTGCCAGTGTTGTGTGGAAAGTGAAGGGCTCAAAGGAAAAGGTTATAGTGAGCAAGAAAGATACGTGTGAGGTGTACCACAAAAAGGCCAAGAAGAAGATGTCTGCATAGATGTGCGCATTAGTCCGAAGGCGAGGAATAGAGCCCGACTTCGACTCAGACCCCGACTAGATGTTCAGGAAAGTTTCATTTACCTTATACTTTTTAATTGTGTGTCATGGGGATATACCACAACGTAAAGTGTGGGGTGGGGGATAATTGTATGTTGTATGTATATGTATTAGTTTTGTTAGTTGTACTAGTTGAAAAATTGAAAAAAACATAAAATTTTGATTTTTTTTTAATTTTTTCTGACGATGGATATCATTCGACGATTTTTTTGAGGGAGTAAAGTCGAAAGAAAAAGACAATTTTTTTTTCTTTTATTAGGAAGTGTATTAATTTCGCCTTGGTTTTTCTTTGGGCCGCGGTTCTTTTCCAAGGGTTTTATTTGAATCGGGTGTAGTTAGTTTTTGTTTTTTTAGAATAGTAGGAAACCTTGTGCCATGATTTGAATGGAAGGCTATATCTCTTGACTCTATTATGCCCTGAGAAAAGTAAGTGCTTTAATTTTGACGTTTAGGCTCAGTTTTTACTCTTGTGTAAGTACCTTAAATTGTATGATCTTAACTTTGCTTAACTGCTTTGATTAGAGTGTCTTGATAATCCAATCCTGAGTGAGTTATGTGCTATGTGGGTGTGAGGTTTTGTATTATTCTATGCATTTCATTTGATGTCTAGAACTTGACCCGAGTATTTACAAATTAAAATAGTAGTTTTATTCAGTCTTGGAAGTGATATAGGCATTTCGTTGTTGAACCAGTTATATTTTTTTACCCACTCAATTGTTATGTATCTTAGTTAACCCGTTGAGCCTGTAATCTTATTTCTTTGGCAACCATATTACAAGCCCTAACCCATTTGTTTGAATTGACCATCTATTTGAACCTTTTATCTATCGTGAGCACTTGAATTTGATATGAACTTTGCAAAAGTTGAAGTTTGGGGCAGTTGGTTTGGCTTTTGAGTGGAACTACTGAAATAAGGAGAAAGGTGCACTGTTTTAAAAAACTTAAGAGCCATTTGAATTGAAAAAGAAAACAAAAGTGTATGATTGTGAAAAATATTCCTTGATAATGGTAACTCTTGATGTATTTGTGCTTAAAGACATAGGGAGTTAATATATATTGATGTGAAGGTGGAGTTATGGTTTGACATAAGTGTGGGATTTTGAATGGTTAATTGTATGTATTAAAGTGCTTAGGGAGGTGTGGTCACTCTTATATCTAAATGTATCCTACTCATCCCGCAGCCTACATTAGAACCAGTTAAAGTCCTACTTGATCCTTGACTGAATGAGCTCAATTAGTAGAGTATTACCTATTGAGAGTGTGTATTGAGGGCTGAGAGCCGAGAGTATAAGCTGTTGAGATGAGTTGAGTGACTGATGCCTTGAGAGACTGCACTTGCTTTTATTTATTGTTTCACTTAGTTGTTATCTATTGTTGTGAAATTTCTGGAAGATTCATATCTGTTTTACTTGAGCTCGAACTGATTTGACTTACACCACCGGATTTGAAAGCATGTTCACTCTATACTGAAAACTTTTGAAATGAACTGTATTTTTATAGCTCGTCACTGTTTCTCAGTTCCTTATTTAATTCTGTTACTTACTGAGTTGGTTGTACTCATGCTACACCCTGCACTTCATGTGTAGATCCAGGTGTGTACGGTTCTGGCGGTCGCTACATTCGTGCGCGAGCTGATTATCGGAGACTTACGAGGTAGCTACCGGCGTCCGTAGTCCTTGTTTCTCATTTCGTATTATCTTTTCTCTCTTGTATTGGCATTTGGCACAGACTGTAGTAAAATCTGTTTCTAGATTTGTTGTCAGATGCTCATGACTCAGTGACATCACGATGTCAGGCTATTTTTCCGCTCTTATATTTTGTTTGGGTTTTACCCTCGTTTTAATAATTAACCCCGTTTATTTTAAATGTCTTAATTCATTTCTGTTCAATTTTGAAAGTGTTTTGGAAAGGTCGGCTTACCTAGTATCACGATAGGCGCCATCACGACGGGTTAGGTTTTTGGTCGTGACAAGTTGGTATAAGAGCCTAGGTTACATAGGTCTCACGAGTCATGAGCAGGTTTAGTAGAGTCTTGCGGATCGGTACAGAGATGTCTGTAATTATCTTCGAGAGGCTGCAAAACCCTTAGGAAACTCCACATTCTGGAATTCTTGTTGTGCGAGTATGTTGATTCTAGTAACTAAACATCTGTTGTTTTATTCTCTCACATATGGTGAGGACTCGTACTATGGGGCAGGATGGACAACCACCAGTACCACCAGCCAGGGCCGCGAGAGGCCGAGGTCGCGGTAGAGGCCGCGGTAGGGGAAGAGGTACTGCCTGCACAACAGCTGGGGCAGTACCTGCAGATCCACTAGTTGCCCAGATCAGGACCAGATTCCAGTTGTTGATGCACCAGCTCAGGCAATACATGTGCCTATTGTGATTCCAAGCCTTCAGGATGCCTTAGCTCTGATTCTGACCACGTGTATGAGTTCCTAATTGTTCTTAAATTTGATTGTGTGTGGAACTACTCCCCATTGTTGTGTGAGGGCATTTGATTCACGAAGAAAAGGTAATGCAATTTACCTCTATGTTAGAGTAAGTGAGCAGGTTATAAATAATGCGTGGTGCTTGTGAGTCAAATCTTGAGGTGAGGATGTTACGATATTATGCTTAATCTATTTTAAATATTCTTAGTATGATGAGTTATGAGAGTTGTTTAGAAAGATTGTGTCCATATGAAGTGTAGTCTGATTACTCGAGGACGAGAAATGGTTTAAGTGTGGGGTGTCGATGGTAGGCTATAATCTCGAATTTAGTCGCTTATTGCACTCTAATTTACTGTACTTTAATTGTTTTAAGCTTTAATTGGTATTATTTTGTACTTATTACATATTTTATGCCTTATAGGAATGATTCCGAATTATATAGATGCTATGGAGCTAAATTAAATAATTGGAGCTTTGAAGTATGAGTAAAAGCCAAGGGATTAAGCCGGGATCGTGTTCGGGGGTAGAGGATCACTTCTGATGTCAAAAATCAAGGAAGAAGCAACACTCTGAGGAAAAATGCACTAATGTGATGCACCATGCATAGCACTGTGCTACGCATCAATGCAAATGTGCGTCGGAAATTCGAGAAGTTCAGAGACTTATAATTTTTGGGTATGACAGAAAAATACACTAATGCTAGGTATAGTGCATGGCATAGTGCATAACATCAGTATAAAAATCTATCAGACAAGCTAAGTTCAGAGAGTTTACGACTGAGAAAATTACACAGATGCGACGAACTGGGCGTAGCATAGTGCGACGCATAAAAAATATTAAGTTTGCAAGTTTTCCTATTTCGTCTAGGAAAGGGTGATTTCGTTTGGGCCCGACCATGCTTGGTATAAATACATGGAAAAAAGTTATTTTCTGGACTTTTGACACATATTCGACCTAAGGAGGCTAAGGAGGAGTGGGAAGAACACAAGCACAAGGATTTCATCATTCCTTCCTCGCTTAGGGCCCGAGTTTGGATCGAATTTATGTTTTTCTATATTTGTGATGAATTTCTCCATATCTATGGTGTAAGTTCCTTTAGGGTTTGATGGATTTGGTGTATTGGTGATTTTTTGTGGATTATAACTCTAGTTTTATATATTGAAGCATTTTTGAATGATTTAATTATTGCATCTATATTCACTAGTTCATGTAATCGAGAGAGGCATAACTTGTGATATCTTTGCATTATATTGTTGTTCGAGTTCATTAATTCTTCTTAATAATTGAAAGAGGCTAGTTGAATTGTTGATTAAACCTAGTTAGGAAGATAATCGAGAGAGGTTCTCATAAAGACCAGTCCACTATGCATTCTTGCATATCTTCACGTGCTTAAATTGGTTCATTTTGTGTGGTTAAAACTTAATTGAGAAAGGAGTTTTTGCTGAACGTTTGAACTAATAATTGAGTGAATTCGAGAGACTCACTTGAATATTAAAAGTAAATTATCTACAGTTATACCACAAACATTTATCTTGCACCTATCCTATCAAAATCCTATATTCTCCCACTGATAACTTTCTTTGCTTATTCATTGTTTCAATTATCATTAGTCAATAGCTTTAGGCTCTTAGTTAATTTTAGTTAAAAATCATATAAGTCTCAATTGTTGATCATATTGGATAGCAATCAAGCTTGAAATTACGAGAATACTATTTAAATCCAATCTCTGTGGATACGAGATTATACTATACTATATTTGATTAGGGAGCATAATTTAAGTGTGTGTTTCGAGCTCGTTAGAGGTTGAGATGGTTCGAGCATGCGAAGATGAGATGTTCAGATGTCCCAGTTGAGGAGGTGTGAGAGATTGATGAGAGTGGGTCTGAGGAGAGGAAGAGGTAGGCCAAACAAATATTGAAAAGTGGTGATTAGGCAGGACATGGCGCATCTTCAGCTTACCCAAGACATGATCCTTGAAAGGTCGGTGTTGAGGGCGAGGATTAGATAGAAGGCTAGAAGTAGTTGAGCGTCTTTCCTTTCATTCCAGTAGTACTAGCGTTATTCTAGTATTTTCATATTCTTAGAATTCTAACTACCTAATGTTGCTTGTGTTTTGATTGTTCTACTATCTTGCTGTTGTTATGCTTCCCTAGCTTTTACACAACTATATATATTCTCTATAATGTTGTGATTTTACATGCTTGCTTGGAGCTGAGGGTCTATCGGAAACAACATTTCTACTTGCATAAGGTAAGGGTAAGGCTGCATATTCACTACTATATACTGAATTTGTTGTTGTCGTTATTGTTGTTGTGATGACAAAGAGGATTAGGTCTCTAGCTCAAGCAATCATCATATCAATCTTACAAGGAGCAAATACACAAGTAACACTAGCTCCAAGTTGCTCGTGCGGTTTTGATTGGATCATATTATGTGAACTCTATGTATTGGTGACTAGTTGTTCCACTAGGCACATGTAACAATTTAAGTTAATAAGGTTTGATATCTACAATTAGACCTTTCTATAACATCAACCCTATATAACAATCATTCATTATAAAAGTCAAGTTTATTTCGGAACCGAACTCTTATGTTATACTATGTCCTCTATAATAACACTTCAATATAGTATTCAATTTTTTATAAACAAACGCGATTGTTATAAAGATATTTGACTGTATAACAACTAGGCTTTAGTCTCAAAGGAGAGAAATAATTGGTGGCCTTATTTCAATGTAATGGTTAATTTACAAAAAAATTCAACAATACAATAATTTGATGAATTTGAACTCAAACTAGTCAACTTATTACTTGTCCTAGCATAGCATTTCTAAATTTTGGAAGCTATACAAAACAAGTCAAATAAGACAAGACTTTATAATAGGTAACATACCACAAGAATTCTTGTACAAAAAAACATACCACGAGAATTAATTACAACCATCACATTCAATATTAGGTCTTAACCACAAATCAATTTGAAAGCAACAAGTCATCACCTTGTCATACAAACAAAACATTGTTCCCTCTAGAAAAAACCACATCACAGAACATAACAAAGAGGAAAAAATAATTAATAAAAATGGATTCTTGATTTTCAAGAACTTGAATGGGAGAGTGACTTTCCATCTTCTCTCTTTCTCTCTCTATATCTATCTGTTATATCTATATCTATTTCTATTTCTCTCTCTTGAGGAAAAAGAGAAGGGGTGGTTGAGTCTAATGGGTTCAAGCAGTAGCCGTTTGGGGTCACACCCAAGTCGCCCAAATCGCACCAAATACACATTTTCATCCATTTTCATATGTGGGGCTTCATCCTCTCGCTCAGCCATTGAGGTATGCAATTTCAAGATTTGTTTTTTATTGCTGAAAATAGAAGAAAAAAAGGTAACCCCTTTTGATTATTTTATTAAATGCAATTTCAAGATTTGATTTTTATTGCTTTTTGCTATTTATGAAGCAACATTTGTGTATGTGATTGTTATGAATATCTTGATAGACCCCAGGATTTTGATTTTGATTTTAGTTGCCCTTTTATACTTGATTTCATATTATGAGATTTAATTGATTTATAGGGCTTGTTTTGTTGCATTTCTATTCAGTTCCTTAAAAGTACATCATAGTCAGATGATACAGTCAAAAATAAAACATCATAGTCAGATGTTTTGGTCCCTTTGAGAACATCCCATAAAATTGGATGACATGCGCAAAAGGAAAAATGGTCTAAAGAAATTGATACTATGTTTTGGATAAATAAAATATTATTATGAGAATTGGCATCCGAGGGTGTGGGTTAGCGGTCAATGAAGTGGGTGGAACCCTTGGAGACCATGTTCAAATTTCAGCTTCTAGTATGTGGCCTCATGCTCTTTTATCCATTGAATCAACAACAACAACAAACCCAGTGAAATCCCACACGTGACGTGGTATATGGGGAGGGTAATGTGTACGCAGACCTTATCCCTACCTTATGAAGGTAGAGAGGTTGTTTCCGATAGACCCTTTTATCCATTGATAGATGAATTTATTTCAAATTTCAGCTTCTAGCATGTGGCCTCATGCTCTTTTGTCCATTGAAAGATGAATGTATTTATCAGGCAATGAACTGATATCTGGGGTTCTTGTATTTCTCATTTTGTTTAAAGCTACACGACCGTTTGGGCCATGTGCTTAGATATCTTAAACGAGAAGTTTGACATAGAGTTAGGTACTTTAGGTGTTTAAATTCAATTCATATTTTATATTTGTTAATCTGTAGATGGAAGATGATCCAGCTGAATTGCTGGTGGATTCTGCAGAACACGCTGACAAAGGAAAGCTCCAAAACTCTGAGAAGGACCCGTCAGCTGATTTTATTCCCTCCCGAGCTGAACGTGGAGCTTCATCTGCGAGCAATTTGGTAAATAGTGAAAAATCTGCATCTGGAGATGCTAATGTTCAGGGAGGTAACCGAAGAGAAAACTCAACCAAAGACATGGAATTAGTCACTCGATATCGACCTGGAAGTACAGGTTGTGAAACTGCTAGTACGTCTCGAGACGACAGACCATTTCCCTATCCACTTTCTTTAAACAAAAGGGCAGAAAATGATGTTGTAAATAGTGTTGATACTACAGCGAATGGAGATGTCTCTCAAATATTTGCTGGGTCCTCTCGTTCTAGCAGTCCATTGTATCACGGAAACGGAGAGTCTTCATCAAGTGAAGATTTTGTTGTAAATCATACAAATGAAATTCTTATCTTCAATAATTCCGATTCTGGTTCTGTATCTGTTCTTTCGGATTCTTCACTTACGCCACATTTGGCGGGAGATGATTTGCGTCTGGATACACCATCATCAGGTCTCGAGTTTCTGGTGTCAGAAAGGGAAGAGAGTTTAAGAGATGGAAGTGTGCTTCACGTTGATATGGCGAATGTCTCTCCCAATGTTTTCTCTAATAGTCCTGCTGAAATAACTAGTCGCGAAGCAAGACGGAATAGTAGAAGACTTTTTTGGGATTCTTTTTCAAGGAGAAGTCCTAGGAGGCGTGCTGATCCTCGGAATTTTCGTTTTTCAAATGATTATTCAGACGATGTAGTATCTCATGACAGGTTACTGCTGGACTTCAGCGATAATTCCCTTCATGAGGGGGCTGGAGGTAATTTTCCATCAAATGGAAGTCGGACTAGTGGGAGTAATGAACGGCGACGACATTCCAGATCTGAGGTGACGTGATGTACTTTATTTTTTGCTGCAGTGGAATGTCTGATTGCTGCTCCACTGAGTTATGGCTATTATCTCTTTGCAGATGTGGGAAAGACTTCCTGGTGGTCTTATTGCTAGTGATCATCGAAGTGCAACTTGTCCAACTGGGATTCACGCAGATGGCCCATGTTCATGTGACACAATTTTGATGAGTCGAGAAACTGGCAGTCGTGCAAGTATATCACGAATAGTTATGCTTGCTGAGGCATTGTTTGAGGTAATTTTTCATATTGCAACTTTTTAGTCTCTTTATGGCCTCTCCAGTATTGTTTAATATGTGGAGCAGTTTTCCCTATTAAATGCTCAGCAGTCCATTGTTTCCCTCATTATCAATAAAAGTTCATTTTACTTTCTAAGGAAAAGGCTGTTTCGGTTAAGATTGTCACCTACTTAGTAGGAATATACTTTCGACTACGGTTTAGGGTCATCACGTATTAGGACTGGTGCAAACAATTAGTACTACTGTTCTTTTCAGTTCGCCACGTTATACATTTCCATTTCATGTAATGCAATTTGACTAGGAGGGTGTTTGGATGGGCTTAAAAGCTGGTCAAACTAGCTTTTAAGCCCTTTTTAGCTTGTTTTTGTGTTTGGCAAGTTAAAGTGCTTAAAAGTACTTGGCTTTTAAGTCAAAACAAGCTAAAGCCATAAGTTGGGGGGTGCCCGACTTATTGCCTTTTGGATTAAAAACCGTCCATGTTTGGCCAAGTAATTTACTTTCCTATCCCTTATCTTTTATATAATTCCAAAATTAACATTTCTTCCTCATTCGTCGTCTTTCCTGTGTCATTTGTCCATCTCGTCTCTGTCTTCCTTCTATGCTATCTTTCTGTTTCTTCTTTTATGTGGCTTATTCTTTCTTTCTTCTCTAGGATAATTTTTAAATTTGGTTATAGCATAACCAGGTAGGTATACGGAGTAATTATTAATGAGATTTGTCGGCATCGCTTCAGGGATCCTTTCTTACTATCACCCAATAACATTATGCTCAAGAAAATTAGTGTGAAGAAACCTGCTGTAATTTCTAGCGATTTCTGCCCTAGCATAGAGTTGGAATATTTCTTTATTTTAATATGAGCTAAATGTTGCATGGAATATATTTTGATGCAGTATGCTTTTTTCATCAAAGAAACTCAAGTATTTAGTACTCTAATTCTTCATTGTAGTGGCTTCTATTGCATTTCGCTGGCTTCTATTCATTTAAAATGGAAGGAATATAAAGTTTAATCCTAGAAAACTGATTTGATAAAGAAATGTAAGCAAAACAAATTTAAAATTTATCTAATCCATTTATATTGAAAATGGATTGAGACATCAATTAATTTATATTTGAATTAATTTAGAATTAAAAGTCTTTGTGGTAATCAGCTCATTTATGGAGTTAACAATTTTAAGGATATTTCAGTTGTTTTATCCAAAAATATATTGATAAACACTTTTTACCAAACACTTCAACAACTTTTTTTCAGCTTTTGCACTTCTATCCAAACACGTAACTGCTTATTTGTAAAACCAACTCCAGCACTTAAAAAATGCTTTTAAGCACTTGGTTCATTAAAAGCTACTTAAATTCAGCCAATCCAAACGGTCTCTACGTATGAAGCTTAATAAGGAATTTTGACTCGTTGATTGAATTGGTAGAAGAGAACAAAAGACTAATGATCGAAAAGCTATGTGATGCGAAAACAACACGTTTTTGTATAAATTTAATTGTTTAAATGAATTTGAGTTGTGGGAAGAAATAAGAATTATATCTAATAATATAAGTATAAAACAATACTATGTGTAGGTTGAATTCAATTGGCACGTCTCACAATAGAAAGTGGGTCTTATAAATAGGGAGGGAGAGAATTTTTATGTTGGAAGGACCAAAAGTACATGTAGAAATGGGTCATTGGTAGTGAATCTTTGTAAACGAAGGTGAATCCAGCTTAAAGAACTAAGCCAATATTGATTATTTAAAAGGTTCTCATTTTTTTTTGTTTGATTTAAAAGGTTCTCATGAATGGTAAAATCTTATGAAAGACCATAATAATAACAACAAACCCAGTGGATTCCCACAAGTTGGGGCTGGGTAAGGTGTGATGTGCGCAGCCTTACCCTACCTTGGGAGGGCAGAGAGGTTGTTTCCAATAGACCCTCAGCTAAAGAAAAGATGAAAGAAGCAGTGGCAACACGTAGTAATAACACAAGATGTATAGAAAACCGAAGCCAAGATAACAATTATGAAAGACCACAATGAATGATAAAATCTTTTGGTAAATGCTAGTATCGTAAGAAGCCCAACAATCAGCTATTTCTAACTATGTTGCTCGGACTTCAAATATGCTGCTGCACCAGTGTTGTTCCTTCAAATATGCACTACTTTTGGAGGAACCGACACAAACCCGACAACATTCTTGAAGAGTCCGAGCAACATATTTGAACGGAGATGAGGGGAATGAGGTTGGGAGAGAGGAAGCTGTTGTAATGTTAGATAAATATCTACATAGGTCTGCTTAATCTGTTGCTATACGTAATACCCAATGCTTGGTATGTAGATCTGTTAAATACCCTTAATTTGCATGGTTTAGAGATACATTATATTACATTTAAGTTTTCTCTTTCTTCGACAGATTCATCATGTTCTAACAGTGGTTTTCCATTCATTAGTGGATGTCATCAACTATTTGACACTAATGGCAAATTGCAGGTCCTGGATGAAATACATCGGCAACCGATGTCATTGTCCTTATCTGTATTATCACTTCCAGCTCCAGAGTCAGTTGTGGACTCATTCCCAGTGAAGAGTTACTCAAAATCAGACGAAGTAGATACTGGCAACAATGTTCCACAGTAAGTTTCTCTGTCTCTATGGAGTTGAAGGAGTAGAATTATATGAAAACGAGTTAAAACCAGTTACAATGTGCAATAAGGCGTTATGACTTGCAAACAATTTTTTTTTTTTGGACAAATGATGCGATGTAGTTATGTGGTAGTAATTTTATATGTCAAACTAGTCATGGTTTTTTGATGGTTCAAGTTTTGTAATTTATGATCATGCTATACAATTTGTAGGTGTCACATATGCTTAGCCGAGTATGAGGACGGAGATAAAATACGAGTTCTACCTTGTCACCATGAGTTTCATGTATCATGTGTGGATAAATGGCTCAAAGAGATACACGGGTAACATGAAACTGCACCTTACTCTTGCTTTACGTTTCTTTACATTAGTTCTGTTCTCTCACCGTTTTCCACTTGTCTCCACCAAGAGACCAATAGGGTGGCGGCGGAGAGAATGGTACTAAAGGAGGAGACCTTTTATCCTTTACTAACATGGTGTTTTTCCATATGCCGGCTCTTCACAGTGTATGTCCACTTTGCAGAGGAGATGTCCGAAATGGTTTTGTTGAAGGTTCAGTTTCTAACTCAGCAGCACCTTCTCTTTGAGGTATCTCTAGTGTAATAGAGAGGGAAAGGGAGGGGAAGAGGGAAAAGGAACGCACGCTAAAAACCTGGCTCCATAATCTGTTATTTGGTAAATATAGCGAAGGAAAGATTGTTGTATCACCTATCGGAGCACGTTGAACGTAGAAGGATCGGATGATGGGTAGCTTCAGTTCCCCAAGTTTTCTTCGTTCGCCTTATTCTCAATACAAGGTGAGAGAATAAGGGCCTCTTCCTTTTCCTCTTTCTGACTTTGCCCCATGCAATTTTGTGGAGAGCATGTACAGATGTATATGGCAGCTTTCGCTCTGCGACACACCCTTGTTAAGAAGGCACATTTTAAAGTTTATGGAACAGATAATATTACAATGCACATGCCACTGTACTTGGTTGAGGCTTAGGAAATAGGTGAATATATGTATTCTTATTAATGTATACAGATGTCTGTAATAGGGGAAGCTCCATATCTCTATATGATATTATAGTAGAGACTTTCATAGCCAAGATCTGGCTTGTCTTGCCTGCAATTGGAATCCTTGCTTGTTTTATTTGATCATTTTGAGATGAGAAGTCATATATTGATGCAGAAGTCTGTAAAGTAATGTCAGCAGACAATTTTCTACATTCTCCCTCCATCAAACTCCTCAACCCCCCCCCTCCCCTCCCCCAGGCGGACCATGCTATACCGAGAGGGGACCCGTAAAGTTTGGCAAAAATTTCATGTGTCTTTAGAAAATATTGATATATTAGTAGTGGACACCCCGGCCTGCAAATCCTGGGACTGCCTTGAAAATAATGTTCCAAAAAAAGGGAAAAAGAAGATGAGATTAGGTATGAGAATTGAGACATCTAAGTTTTACAATGAATTCGGTTTTTGATTCCTTATTTTGTTTGAAGTATAATGTAGATAAAATACCGCAACAAAGGATGTGACCTACCAATGAAATGGGGTGAAAATAATGTGAGATTAGTGTACAAATCCTAGAAATGGCAAAAAATAGAGGAAAAGATAGGTGGTTTCTTTGTCTGCCTAAGCCTTGTGCAGAGTGTACCTGTGGCTATAATGCGAGGGTGTGCAAGCTAGTCTTACAACAACTATTATAAAATATGTAACTCCAAGTAATAAATTAGTACATATTTAGGACACGATTGAAAAGTTGTAGTTACACTTTTTTTTTTTAAAGATTTCTCAAATAGTATTATTATATTACTAAATTTCTATTACCACCTGGATGCTTTTGCTCAGGTTATTCTACTCTCTTGTTTGTATTACCGCTTCTTTGACTTTTTCATTACTGCATTTCTTTCTCTATTCTGTTGTGATTGATTATGCATGCTTGCGAGGGTCTATCGGAAACAGCTTCTCTGCCTACAAAAACAGGGATAAGATAAGACTACGTACACACTACCCTCTTCAGACTCCACTTGAGGGGTTATACTGGGTATATTGTTGTTATTGTTCTCAAATAGTATGAAGCAGTATAGACCAAAAGGAGTACAAAGATGTTAATAACTTATGTTTTGGCACCATTCAATATGGTTGTCAATCACATTTACTATAAATGTCAACATGCCCGGCATAAATAAACAGGAAAAAACCATCCAAAGATGATTTACATTAATAGTGTATCTCTGGTAGAGCACAAAATAGCAATTGGGGCAAATAAAGACAATCTTCAATCCTAACAGAAAGCCATAGATTTGGCTAAAGCTATAATAAGTAGAGTCCACAAAAAAAGCTGATTAGTTCTCAACTTTCTTTTACTGTCCAAATGACTTTAACTCTTAAACATCAAAGAAAGGATTATATTTGAAGCCCTTATCAATGCTACTATTAACATAAACTTGACCACTTTTCAAAGGAGTGAGGACTTTGGCTTGTTTAGAAGGTAATGTATGATGATCTTGTTGAGGTGCAAATAGATTTGGGTGGCAATTTTCATCATCATCACTTTCATCAAATGTTGTCCATCTTTTTGAGTTGTTCTTCTCCTTAGTAATAATACCACCACCTCCTCTTAAGTTTCCCATTTCTCCAACATGGTTCTTGAATTCCTTCCTTACCACATCCAAAACAACGTCTCCATATCGATCACACCACGTTCTGAAATCGTCAAAGAAAAATTAGTGTGAAGTAATGTCTGATTTCGCGCACACAAAGCAGTACAAAAGTGTGCTTACTTAGGGAAGAACTTTTTAAGGTCAGCCTTGTCAACTGGAAGCCTAGTTGAAATTGCTTCAATCTGATCATCTCTGATGTGCGATACCAATTAGTAAAAATCCAACTCTATTCAACAGGTCTAAAAAAACTAGAAAGAGTAACATAAAGAAACAGATATTTGCTTACGTTAACGCAACACTTGAATTTTTGGCACCAAGTTCTGTTTGAATTCTTGAAAGCTCTTTCTTGATACTGTCTCCTAAAACCTGAAAATGTGCAACAAAAACATGAGATCACATTGAAGTAAGTATTTTCTTCAATAAATGAATGTTGTATGAATGAGACCTTATCGACAAAGAAATCCGAGGGTGGACCATTTGGATGCAGCTTTCTTTTAATCTGCTTAGTATCTGGACCTTCTCCAACAGGTTCTGCAACAAGCTGACCTAAGTAAGTTCCACCATCCGATTTTTCATCAAGCGACAATGGAGCTGTTTCATCTTCACAGTCATTTTTCTTCCACTTCTTGAATCCATCAAATCCCCATTGTTTCTTCCCTGATTTTGTCTTTCCTTCAGATTCAGGCTCAGCACGTTGATGATCATCGCTCTGCCCTTCATTTTGTTCTCTCAAAAACAGACCTTTAAAAGGTTTCTTTCTTGATTTGTCACCTCCACTTTGCTTCTTTACCTTCATTGGTTCATTAGGTAAGCTCTCTACCATAAGAATAGACTTAGTTTCACTATCTTTTTCCTTCAAATGAGTATTCCAAAAAGGATTTTCTGTTGAAACTCCTAATTCATTTCTTTCATATTTAGAATCTTGCTTACAATTTTCACTAAGTATGCCTCTTTCTTCTTTGATCTTTCCATTTTTATTCGACGATGCAAAGCCAAAAACTGAAGCAGCCCCTCCTTTGATTTGCTTGATAGCTAAGTTTTGCTTTTGCTTCGAACTCGAATTCTCTTTGCCAAGATAGGATTTTTCATCCTTTAAATCTATAACAGACCATTCCTCATCTGTGCCTTCTTTCTTTGATCCAACAACTACATGTTTTGCCTCAATCTCAGCTCCTTGAACTGCTAGCCTTTGCAATAATGGCCTCTTTGATGTATGATACTCTTCCTCTGATATACATTTTGCATACAGTAGCTCCTTCAAGAAGAAACACCATAAAAAAAAAAAATTCAAGCTTTACAAGAAAAAACCAAAAATTTATAAAAATAAAAACAACCAAAAGAAAAAGAAAAATCCCAAGTCTCAAAAGCTGAAATTTCAGCTTAATTTGGAAAATGTAATTGACAACAAGCTCTTCAAAAAAACTAAAGCTTTACAGGAAAAACAAAGAATTATAATAAACAACCAAAAGAAAAAACCCCAACTACCAAAAAGCTGAAATTTCAGTTCACTTTTTAAAATGTAGTTGAAATTACAAATAAATATCGCTATCTGTGGATCATCTTAAATCATGATAAAAAAAAATCAACAATCACTTCACCAAAGGACACAAAGTGCAAGAATTGAGGCTAAATAAGAAGAAAAATCCCAACTTTACAAGGAAAAATTTAAGCTTTACAAGAAAAACCAAAAATGTATGTAAAAGAAACTCACAACCAAAATAAAAAGAAAAATCCCAACTCCCAAAAGCTCAAAATTTGAGTTTAATTTGGAAAATGTACTTGCCTAATTCCTTCAAAAAGAACAACTATGAAATTTAAGCTTTACATGAAAAGCCAAAAAATTATAAAAATAACAACCCAAAAAAGAAAAAAAAAAAGAAAGTAAAAGCACCCCAACTCCCAAAAGCGGCAATTTCAGTTCAATTTTGAAAATCTACTTGAAATTGCAAATAAATTGAGTTATCTAGTTTTTCCCCATCAAATGACACAAATTGAAAAAATTGAGACAAAGTGAAAAGGGAAAAATTACCTGCAAGAAGATCAACTTATCCCTTAAAATGGAAGAATGTTCATGATCAGCAGGAGATGCGATAAGGGTATCGAGCAGATGTGATCTGAAAGCAGAAACTTCGGATTCAGCCAAGATTCCTTCTTTACAAAGACCCATCAAATTAAGAATTTGATGAAAAGATTCTTGTTGCCATTTAAGGTTGTCGGATTGCTGCTTCGACAACCTCTGCTCAGCAGCTGCAATCGCGGGTAATCGCCTTTTCTTGAATGGAAATGGGAGAATGGTTTTACAAAGAGAAGTGATTGAATCATGGAGTGAGCTGTAGTATGTTGGTGTGTATGAATAAACCATTCTTGAATTCAAAAAAAGAAGCCTTCTTTTTTTGTATGAGAATTTGATTTGAGAATTTTAAGCTATGAATTGATCCTATTTGTATTTTGAAATGCGAAAATTTTCTTGTATGTTTGATGGTGAAAGGTTTTGTTGTAATGAGGAGAGGTTCCAAACGGTCAGTGGAAAAACTAGCCGTTGGAGTTTTAAAACGTTGAGCTAGTATGAAAACGATGTCGTGTCATTTTCTAAAGTTTCAACTGTTTCTGACTTTATTGGATGCGTTTTGGGCCATGGCAAACTATAGGCCCAAAAAGAAAATTACTAGGTGGCCCAGATACTTTTTGGAAAATTAATAGCCCATGTTTTTGCCCATTGACCAAATGGTCCTCCGGCCCAAACATATTACATCTAATAGCCCGAAATATTTATTTTGTATATTTTTTGTATAGTAACAGTCTATTTTGTATATTTGTTGTATAGTGACGGTCTATTTTGTATAGTGACAGTCTATTTAATATATATTTTTGTATAGTGATAGTCTATTTAATATATATTTTGTATAGTGACAGTCTATTTTGTATATATTTTGTATAATGACAGTCTATTTTGTATATTTTTTTGTATAGTGACAGTCTATTTTGTATATATTTTTGTATAGTGACAGTCTATTTTGTATATATTTTGTATAGTGACAGTCTATTTAGTATATTTTTTGTATAATAACAGTCTATTTTTGTATATATTTTGTATAGTGACAGTCTATTGTATATAAATTGTATAGTGACGGTCTATTTTGTATATATATATATATATATATATATATATATATATATACCAATTTTCAAAAGAAATGCTCTCCAGTCTAATACATAATCTAAAATGACTTTTAAATATTAGCCTCATATACAATTTTTTATGAAAAAGTTGGTCCAAAAAAGAGATTGATAAAATATTCATGTTTGATATGCACGAGTTGCAACAGAGGGTAGGGAGAGTAATTGATACTTGGGGGCCAAATGGGAGCCAACCCTCTGAAACAGACTACAAAGAGGAAATGGCAATGATTAGAAAAGAAGCAATGAGCTTCTATGGAGGTAAAAATCGCTCCCCAAAACTCCTAAACGCTAGTATTTATAGATAGAACGGGATTTCAAATTCCAAACGATCAAAGAGCCGTTTTAAAATGCAGTAGATAAATTGACCGTTTGTATATGCATATCTCTAGAAAAAGATTAGAGAGGGGCTTTACATGATGTGCTTCAGAAAATATCATAATTATTTGGCTTATTGTGTTGACCAAATCTCGTTGCAGACAAGAGAGAAGAAAAAGTCATGGGTTTTGAAGGGAAAATTGAGAGAGACAAAAGACTTACTCAAAATTGGAGGGGGCAAGCTTCTGCCATGATCAAAAGAAAGCTGAACTTTAGCATAGAAGAGGAAAGGGTTGATAAGGGGGTGGTAGGAAGAGAAGGAGATTAAAAATCTGAGTTTTATCTCTAGGGTGAGATCTTTGGGATTGCAGGTTTGGTCTTTGATCGTTTGGGCTTGGAATTGGGCTGATAGCTTAGTCGTAATTGATATTAAATGGACTAGCTACTTAATTGGCTAGCCGTTATAATTGATTTTGGGCTATAAAATGCATATTGCAATTTGTGGCTAGCGGTTGATATTAGTTTCTAGCGGATGGCCATAAATAAAGTTTTTTTTTAAAAGTTTTGTCAGGAGATTAAGTGAGCGTTTGGACATAAGAATTGTAAAATTCCCAAAAAAAGATGAATTTTTTTTCAAGTGAATGATATTTGAAAATTAGAGTTGTGTTTGGACATGAATATTATTTTGGGTTGTTTTTGAAGTTTTGTGAGTGAAAATTTTGAAAAACAGCTTTTCGGAGTTTTTCAAATTTTCGAAATATTCCAAAATTCATCTTCAAGTGAAAATTAAAAATTTTATGGCCAAACACTAATTTCGAAAAAAGTAAAAATATTTCGAAAAAAGTGAATTTTTTTTTATGTCCAAACGGGCTCTAAGATATTAACAATATTTTCACTATACCAACCATGTAAATATGTAAAGAGAAGTGAGAATGTATATAATCGACCCCAACTTGTTTAAGACTGAAGCATAATTATTGTTGTACCATGTTATATATGAACCTTCGATCTCGACACCTATATGTTAAATTGTTAACACATTAAGATGTGGAAGATCGACCATTGATGAGACCATAATATGCCTTTTCCTAGGCCAACCCTAATCTGTAATCAAGAATATGTATTTGTATTATAATTAAGAATATATATTTATAATATAAAAAGAATATTAACCATTTTAATTAAGACCCTGAGTATAGGCAGTATAAAGCAACTGCTCGAAAAATAAGCTTATCGTTAACCACCATTAAAAGTGATCGAAAGAAGAGTTTAAAACATGTTGTAAAATGAGCAATCGTTTCAACTCCTGCATAGGTGCACGCTATGCTCCAATTTTTCTAGTTTTTTACTTTCATAACAAACCCAGTATATCCCTTAAGTGAGATCTAGCGAGAGTAGTGTGCACGCAGACCTTGAAGGTAGAGAGACTGTTTATTATAGACCTTGACTCAAGAAAAGATGAAAAGAAAGTAGTAGCAAGAAGCAGTAACAACAAGATAATAAGAAAATGAAGCGAATGGAACAACATATAATAATAGAATACAAGACTAACACCACTACTACTGGTATTGAAAAAATACACTCTCAACTACCCGCTAGCCTTCTACCTTAGTTTTCTATCCATAAGCAAACAAAATTGGTTGTCTAAACTTCTTCGGATACAAGCAGCAAGATTCTGCATCTTCCCAGCGCCGCAACAACAACAACAACAAAAAAACCCAATTTGATCCCATAAATGGGGTCTCGGGGGTAGTGTGTACAGACCTTACCCCTACCTCATAGAGATAGAAAGAATGTTTCCGATAGACCCTCGGCTCAAGGATCAGTGAAGATAAAGCAACTACGTAGCAAAGAATATTAGCAACAATGTAACATGGTAACGGGCGTGAATGTCACAATATGCATAATAAAGAACCATACATAGGAAATTACAAAAATAGTCCTAGTACTACTAGTCGGCCTAGGAGGAACGTACTACTATATGTCAATCTACAACACTAATCCTCGACCTCCGCATCTTTCCGGTGCATAACTGCATAAATCAGATGATGCTAGAGAAGGAGGGATGAAATGCTATAGTACCAAAATAACAGAAGACATTACTATACATAAGACAAGGATTCAAATTACATCATTTTTAAATCTAGTATAATATGTAAATGAAGCCCCAAGTATCTCTCACTTCTCTTTCTCTAGAGATCAACACCAACTTATTAAACACAAAAGGTTGGACTACTAATACAATCCTTATTTAAAACTTCATCTGTACAAACTCTGCACAATCCATCTATGTTGCTCGGACTCGCCGAAAATGTCGCCAGGTGCGTGTCGGATTCTCCAAAAGTAGTGTATTTTTGGAGAATCCGATACGGGTGCGGGCGTGAGGCAGTATTTTGGAGAGTCCGCGCAACATAGCAATCCATTTTTCAAGTGACAATCTCCACTCTGCAGCATGGGCAGTAAGGATGATTCTCTAACCATGGAACCAAACAACATGAATGGAATTTGTGGTCACACTGCAAATGCATTAAGTTATCTCCAACCTTGAATTGGTCCAAGCAAATGGTGCATTCATACTTTTCTGAATCCTTCCATTGCTTTACTACCCTGCTAAATGTCTTTATTCCATTTTGCTTCAATCTAAGCATCTCTGAATTCTTCTGCAAAGTATTTGATTCTACTTGCCCATTTTCAACATCATTAACTCTTTCTTCTTTACTTGTCCTGTTTTCAGTAACCACAATGAAGTATAAACTCACCGACGTCACATTAACATAAAATATTTTAACTCCGCACCGAATATGAGGATGTAATAATGAGATGCATGCCTTAAGAAAAACAATCACATGGTTGTTGCTATAGGAAAAACTTATTCACACCCGGTGTTTGTACTGAATCAACTAATACATGACATATACTTTTCACACAGTACAATTTATCAAATTATCAAAATAACCATGATAGAGAAATGTAGTTCGGGGTAAAACAACGGGTGTGAGTAGGTATTTTCCATTATTGCTATCCGATATGCGATGGAATCCTTTATCAATGAAATATTATAAATGCTTGAGTATCTATAATTTCATTTTATAACAAAGCTAAAAGGAGTGAAACTTAGGTCAATAATGTTCCTATAATTAGCACGACATGCAGGTTTTACTTCAATTTTTAGCCAAAATTATACTTTATGTTTAAAGATAGGTCAAAATAGTCCTCCATTTATAATTCTGAGCATCCTTTACCCTTTCAGTAAGAAACATTTGAGCGGATTTGGTCCAATTCTTCGAAGAAAACTAACAGACAAGGCAAAGAAACAACAGCTCACATATGAAAGCCACATGAGAGGCAAAAAGAACGCTCAACTCTGTACTTCACCCCATCCCATACAACTGATGAAATCCAACCAGCAAATACATAACAGTGAACTGATGATAAATCTTCTCCGCCGCTCCACCACCCCGGGTTCCTAGACGCCCCAGAGGTAAGTAGTAAAATAAAATTTATGAGCTCATGACTAGGAGAAACAAATTACCAGAATGCAGAATGCAGATTTTGTACTTGGGAGGATGATCAAATAGAATCTTTATATATATTTCTTAAACACAACATATTAAGTCAGTTAACAAAAGAGAAGTTTCTTTTAAGGGCAGTAGCCAGATGTGGAAAAAAGATGAAACCTCCACCAAAATCCTCATTTTTCACATTATCCCACCTTCCGTCATTGGATAGCTTCCCAAGGCAAGCTCAAAGCAAGATGCTTCTTCAAATCCCACAAGTTACAATTCCCTCGCATCAAGAGGCCAACTTTCCCTCAGAAAACGCATTTTAGGACTTTATATAAAGAAGATCAAACCAGTGATTTCCAACGGAGAATGACAACCGCACATAAGATTTGAATACCCTTGCCGTGTTACCAGAAAGTTGACGAGTAAGAGTGAAATAAATCTAACATCATATAAGTATACACAATCTCTATTCATTACAGAGGTAAAATAGCCCGATCAAACTGACAAGCTGAGTTATGTATAGATGCCTGTAATTGAAATTAACTATATCTATGAAAAGTTAGAATGGACGAAACTCGTTATCCCCCTCTCATGGGCAAATCACTTGTGGTTTGTCCATTAGTTTTAGCTTCTCTTTAGTTCATTCCATTACTCGAACTAAATCCACTCAAGTTTTGGAAAGTTAAAGGTTAAAAGGTGCCCAAGGTTGTATATGGAGGACACCTTTTTACCTACCCAAAACATAAGGGATATATAATTTTAGCTAAAAGCTCAGTTTTACTTTATCTTGAAGAAGTGTGAAGGTTCTTTCTTTATATTAGAGTATGGAGAAATCTCTAGACTACAAGCAAAATATGCTCTCCTAATTAGACTTTGGAGTCTTGTAAGTTAACATTGAGTACAGATCGCTCCCCTTTTAGTGGACCATATATGACGCGCGTTCAGATTAGTCTAGCCAGTTGGTTTCAGATACCAAATGATTAATCATAAAGAAAAAATATACAGTAGTATGGAAAAATCTCTAGAAGACAAGCAAAATAAGCTCTCCTAATTAGATTTTGGAGTCTTAAGAGTTACAACAGAGGTGGAACTATGCTATACCAAGAGGGGTCACGGCACCCGTAAAGTTCGGCAAAAATTCCATATATGCATGTATATATTTTTAGAAAATAGTGATATATTAGCAGTGACACCCTATATACAAAGCATATTTTAGTTGAATCCAAAAGTGTACCCGCCATAATCAAATCCTGGGTCCCCTTCTGAGTTACAGAAGGAAACACACAAAAAGAAAAGAATTTTTTTTTTTTAAAAAAAAGAGCAGATACACTTCCTCCTCTTAATACAGTAACTTGATTAGCATAGCAATTAACCAAGAATTCTTAAACTTTTACCTAAATTTACGTAGTAAACTAAAGGTAAGCAAAAGAACAAAAATTATTCACAGATAAGCTGAAATTACCTTCTTAGCTTGTGATCCAATCGTTGCTTGGCTTCTCTAGCTTTTTCACCTAGCTCCTCATCCTTGTATCCATGGCTTCCTATACTAATTCTTTGCTCTTTCTGTTCATTCAAATGCAAAAATAAGAAATATATAAATTTATTCTTTTAACTAAATTCACATCAAAGAATTTCACAAGATCTGAGTACACATACCTGGGAAGAAGCAGAATGGGAAAGTGAATCGAATGATCGGAACTGAAAACCCCTTTTTGTAATACACAGAATTCCAACAAACAAACCTGACATTTAATAAGGTTGTGATCTTAACGAATTTTTGGAGAAATTGAGAAAAAAATATGTCTATTTACAACTTGATATGAACATGGTCTTTTGAATTTCTGGCCAAGCGTTGTCCATTGAGAAGATATTAGGAGTCTAATAGGATAAATTTCCAGAAAAGGAGGAACCTTTAGGAATAAAGAAAGTTTTAATCTAATATAGGATAATATTTTTAACAATTTATGTTGGAGTAATGACGGTTTGCGTGCATAGCTTAGCTTAACGTGCCTAAAAATGTTATTATTTGAGACTTGGACGTAAACTGTTGGTTTATTGACCTACCAATTCTAACTTTAGATAATGGCAAACTAATGAGCACAAATGCTTACCTGGATAACTTATTTAGTGTGAGAAACTCTCACGTCTCACTGCACATAGAACGGAGAATACAACCAAACCAACCAACATACCTCCGGAACCACCGGACACTAACCCCATGGATGAAAACGCTAACCCAACGCATCCTATAAGGAAATGCTATTCTAAGTTGCTCCGACACAGCAATTTAGGTGCCGCACTCGTGTCGACACGACACTAGCATGAGTGTGGGTATGAGATCCGTACCGCATCTGGTCAGACAATTTTGTGTACTTTGACCACGACGAATGGAAAAATTTGAGACGAGATACAATTTAATTCCCGAAATCATAACCAAACCTAGGATGCATTTGAAGAAAATAACATACCTTATCTATAAAATCAATTATTTACTTATCAACAACTTGGGAATAAAAAAGAAATCCACACTTTACAAGCCATACGTAAGTATTTCACAAATTTCTCATAATTTAGAGATATTTCTATATTTCTATTTTTTAAATTATTTTTAGCCAGATCCCCGCATTCGTATCCGTACTAGGATCGATATTCCCGAATCTTAGAATTTACATCTCGAAAGATCCGACCTCTAGATCCACAGCCGTGTCCTATACCCGCATCCGTGTCCGAACAATTTAGATACTATTAGACAAGAAAGACACAAGCCAAACTGAATACTACACAAATGAGCTTGGCACAACAGAAAAAGATGAAAAGTACAAGGAAAATCTAGGCCCAATCATCCTCTCCCAAGATGATAAAACCCGCTTATATGAACCATGACGTTTCTCGGTTATTATCAAAATCTTTGGTAGAAGAATGCCACATCATCTACTTCGATCCAAACTAATTGACCTATGGAACCCTCCGAACAAGTTAATCTTAATTGACTTAGGATGGGATTTCTTTATGGTCAAATTTGGAAAGGAGGAGAATCTGATAAAGGCATTACACCAAGGACCATAGTTTATGTCAGAAAACTTTCTCTCAGTCAGAAGGTGGGAACCAAAATTTATCCCACAAGAGGCAACACTGTCGTTCACTGCTATATGGGTGCGGTTGCCACAATTACCAACAAAATTTTACGATAAATAGATACTTGAGAAGGTTGGGAGGAAGCTAGGGAAACTACTCAAATTTGATACGTGCACATTATCTACATTAAGGGGAAGACACATGCGGATTTGTATAAAAGTACCACTAGAAACACCAGTAGAAACATCCATCACTATTGGAGATCACAAATAAGCGGTGATATACGAAGGGAAAAGTATCATATACACATGTTGTGGAAGGATAGGACACCCTAAAATCGTGTACTCACAGACAAAAGTGCACTCCTCCAACCCAAGACCAACCTGAATGCTCCTCTTCAAGAGTCAATGCCGATGAGGGAGAAGAATGAAAAACAATTATCTTTCCCAGAAGAAGGAAACAGGGACACCCTCCACCACAAGGCCGGATTACAACGCCACCGACAAAAAATGAAAAAGATTTCACCCCAATTAGGGGTATCCAATTCAAAAATGTTCGATGCAAGCTCCGGTAAGTTTCTTGAAACTAAGACATTTCGATACAACTCTAAGACTAATCCCATACAGGTCAATTCTGAATGCCCTACCAACACAAATCACGGTCCAAGGAAGAATAGCCCCTCTCAAAGAGCCAAACCACCAGGGAACAGCCCATGCGGGAACAACCCAACACAAGCACAAAGAGGAAAGCAGCCCCAACAGGTAAAGACCCAACTCTCAGCAAAGAAAATGGACATACAAATTCAAAAGGTCTAGTTCAAACGCCTCCCCAAAGAAAACAGAGCAACAAGCCCAAAGGGAACAAGTGAGGCCTGTTAAGTCAATAAAGCAAGACCCACCCAGACCCAGTTACCCCTTCCGTCACAGGGGTCCATACCCACTTAGAGAACCCTATTACCAATGATGCCCCCCCTACAGAGCTACATCACCCCTACCAAATAATCCTGCAAAAACCCCCTCCATGGACACTCAAGTGCCGTATCTGAGAAACCACCAAAGCTCAGATGATTTGACACTTTCCGTCAACTCAACCGGATACACATTTAATTTAATATCTCAGGTATTATACACAGTTTGCAAAACCTAAAATACAAGTGATGATTTAACTCCAATATCAGTGATGACTCTTGATTACCCCCAAACCCCCTAATTAATACTAGTCCAAAAAGGAAAAATCAAAGAAACCTTAAAATGGACCAACCTACCAAACCCCCGATCATTTTGACTTCCACCCCGCCGCCACCATACCATACACCGACATCTTAGCTGGAAGTGGCACTCCAAGGTAATGGCCCATGCTACAATTTTCAGCTGGAAAATCAGCCAATCACCCTTATCATCCAAAACCCGGTTCATCTAGCAAGGATAACAATAGAGGCTCTAAACACGGGTTTGGCGATATTTAGAACCCAACTCTGACAATCGATGATTCTACAGAGCAACTTTAACCCACCACAGCAACCCAACGATGCTCCATCAGTGCACAACCTCATGTAACAAATCTTCAACTCAATCCCCTTCTTCCCAGACCCAATAACACCAGACCTAGCGGCGATGCCACAGTTCTCAGTGATAGAACAATGGCCCCAGCAGGAACCTTCATCTTTAGCATCAGAGAAACAACAATCACCACCACATGGAATATTTCGAGGGAGATAACAAAAGTACTAGAGATACTGAAAGGACAGGAAACCAACAAGGAGGTGGAAAACCAGAGCTCCTATTGTCCACTGAGGACAAATTCCCTATGGCTGGAGACAGTGAGGGTAGTGGAATTCAGTGTGGACTACAGCGAGACCCCAATACTGCTCTGCCCCAAAACACTTGCCAGATGTGGATTGAGCCTCGGTTCTCATCAGAGTCATGAAGTGCTGAAACCATTGCTGACATTGACTTTAGTGATGCGATCACAAATACCCGCAGCAAGAAGGAAGGAAATGATGCCTACTCAGGGGAAGGAAAAGGCACCGGTAGTGGCTCCCCAAACAAACCACAACCCCCTAATGAACTTTATCATATGGAATGTTAGAGGGGCAAATAATGTGGAGTTCGGGAGACACTGTTCAGAGATGATCAAAATCCACAAGCCGACCATGTTGGTGCTGCTAGAGATAAAGATGGCAAACCACAAGAAGCTAACAGATGAACTGCAATATGATATGCATATCCAGTTCCCAGCAGTGGGTCACTCTAGAGGCATCGTCATCATGTGGAAAGAAAATGTTCCCCAGGTGGATGAGATATTAGTCACACCCCAAGGGTTCCATGCAATGGTCAAGGTACTACCATCTAACCCCCATTGGTTATTCTCCGCTATTTATACAAGTAGTAATATAGAGGATAGGAAAACCCTTTGGGAAAATTTGATAGATATTTTAAATAGCATAAATGGTAGTTGGTTTGTGAGTGGGGATTTAAATGAAGTTTTAAAAGCAAGAAACAAGTTTGGCGGAAACTGTATTAACACAAGAAGAAGCAACTTATGCTGGAACTGCATTAACCGGTGTAGATTAGTTGACCTAGGCTACAAAGGTAGTAAATGCACATGGACAAACAATAGATATATGAACATGACAAACCTAATCCTAGAAAGAAATGATAGGTGTTTTGCTAATAATCACTGGATTTCCTGAAGCCCCTATAACCCACTTACCTAGGACCCTTTCTGATTACTGTCCCCTTCTAGTTAAGTTAAAAGATGGCCCCCAAAATGTTAACACAAGGCCTTTCAGATTTGAGTCAATGTAGTGCAGTCACCCTACTTTCCCTAGCCTCATTCAGGACTCATTCCCACTAAATTCCACCTTACTTCCCTCAACTCAAAGGTTCATAACTAATGTCACTAATTGGAACAAACACACCTTTGATAACATATTCCACAAGAAGAAGAGGCTGTTGGCTAGGATTGCTGGTATCCAAAAATCTCTAAACTACCAGTTTAGTCAATTCCTCCTAAATTTATAAAACACCTTAATCGAGGAATTAGACTCAATCCTAAAAAATGAAGAGGATTTCTGGAAGTTGAAATCTAGAATTAACTGGATCTCTGATGGTGATGCCAATACCAGATTTTCCACACTTATACTCTAAATAGAAAGAGGAGAAATAGAATTATCTCGCTCAAAGATGAGGCCGGTAACTAGCAACATGAGCCCCATGAAATCAAAGAATCCATTACCAGATTCTTTAGTGCTCTCTACACCTCTTCACACACCCATTCTCCCATCCTTACCTCTAGTACAAACTCACATAGTCATACACTGTCCACAGTTCAAAAGTAATCTGGCACTACCTCTCAGAGATATTAAGATCAAAAGAGCAATCTTCTCCTTCAAGCCCTTTAAAGCTCCAAGGCCTGATGGATTGCACCTCTTCTTTTACCAAATATACTGGATATTGTGGGAAATGATGTTATACAGTTTTGCAAAGATTGCTTCTCATCCAAAATATTGCACCCTAAAATGAATGAGACCCTCTTATGCCTCAAACCAAAATGCCCCCAGGCCTCCATGCTAAAACATTTCCGGCCCATAGGTCTCTGCAACACTGTCTACAAAACTGTGACCAAAATCCTAGTGAATAAAATCAAGCCCTACCTGATCCATATAATTGGTCCCTGTTAGGACAACTTCCCGTCCAACAGGAGAGCTTCTCACAATGTTATTATCCTGCAGACATTATATTTTTTCTCTTTTTTTAAGTTAATTATCCGGTGCTCTTACTGCATTTTTTTTCGTGAACTAAGAGATAATATTTTGTGAATTTTTCAGGGTTTTGATAAAACTTCTTATGTTTTAGTTTTATTGGTTTCTATCTGAATCTTTTTGGAGTTCCTGAAGCCTTGATTTCTGGCGCTCAAAAACTTTGTTAATTTTTAAGTTAGAAACAAGGCCCTACATTCAATCTATCTTGACTTGTAAATGATGCTTAATAATACTACCTCTGTTTTAATTTAGATGAGGTAGTTTGACTCGGTACAAAGTTTAAGAAAAGAAAAGACTTTTGAAACTTGTGGTCTTAAAAGCTTGACTTGTAAATGATGCTTAATAATACTCCCCCCGTTTCAATTTAGATGAGCTAGTTTGACTCGGCACGAAGTTTAAGAAAAAAAAGAAGACTTTTGAAACTTGTGGTCTTAAAAGCTTAAGGGGTAAAAACTTTGTGGGGTCATGACATTTGTGTGGTTATAAAAGTTTCTCATTAAGGGTAAAATAGGTAACATGAAGAGTTTAAAGTTGAATTATTTCCAAATTTAGAAACGTGTCATTTATTTTGGGACAGATTAAAAAGAAAAGTACCTCATCTAATTTGAAACAGAGTGAGTATTTCTTTTTACAGTCTGAACTTCAGAATCGTCAAAGTTCTGGAGAAACAATAGATGATGCATTTAGGGTTGTGTTTGGAAAGGAACAATCTAGTCGGGTTAGATCCTATGGTAGATCGGTGACGACGAGCTCTCTAAAAAAAGATGAAGAAATCAACAAGCTTAAACAAAAGCATGCCAATGAATGACTTCTCTAAAGGAAGAAATGAAGGAAGTGATGAGAGAAGAAATGCGACATTGTTTAAGTCAATTGGTGCAAAGCAACCCTGGATTAGATGCTCATGATATACAAATGTGTGCTGGATCTAATCTTCCTTCACCTATTGATGCGAGTAGTGCACAAGCTATGAGAGGCCAAAATCTACTCCATTCTTCTGGCTCAACTTATGCTCTGAGTCTTGAGAAGGTATTTATATTTCAGCACTCCCAAAAAACTACCTCATCTTAAGTTACAAGACCATGCCTTTTGTAACGATCCGACTGGTTGTTTTGAGAGTTGTAGCCTAGTTCCCCCATTTACTGCTTATTTTGTACTTTATAACTGCTATGTGACTTACCGGGGTAGTTGGTTCAGGTTCGGTGAGATTTCGGAATGAATTGAGACACTTAGTCTCAAGGATGAAAACTTAAGTTGAAAAGGTTGACCGGATGTGGATTTATGTGTAGACGACTTCGGAATGGAATTTTGATGGTTCCATTAGCTCCGTTGGGCGATTTTGGACTTAGGAGCGTATCCGAATTTTGATTTGGAGATCTATAGTTAAATTAGGCTTGAAATGGCAAAAGTTGGAAATTAGAAGTTTTACGGAGAGTGGATTTTTGGTTACAGGGATCGGATTGGAGTTCCGGGAGTTGGCGTAGGTCCGTTGTATCATTTGTGACTTGTGTACAAAATTTGGGGTCAATCAGACGTGATTTGATAGGTTTCGGCATCATTTGTAGAAATTTGATTTCCTTAGTTCCATTAGGCTTGAATTGGGGTGCGATTCATATTTTTGATATTATTTTATGTGATTTGAAGGCTCGACTAAGTTCGTATCATATTTTAGGACTTTATGGTATGTTTGGTTGAGGTCCCGGGGGCCTCGGGTGGAGTTCGGATAGTTTTCGAATCAAAATTTGAGTTTGAAAGATTGTTGTAGCTGAAGCCTTCTGGTGCAATCGCGCATGCGGCTCATTGGTCGCAAGTGCTAGCTGTGTTGCGCAGATGCAATTTTGGAGGGGAGTGTGCAATGGTCACGGGTGCGAGGGAATTACCGCACCTGCGTGGCCACAAATGCGGCGATTAGAGCGCAGAAGCTAAAATGGAAATGGGGGTTGGGTCCGCAGAAGCGACTTTGTGGCTCACAGAAGCGAGTTTGCAGGAGCGGAATCATGGACCGTAGGAGCATAGAAAATCGCAGAAGCGGGAAAAGGGTCACTTATGTGACACCGCAGAAGTGGGTAAGTGGCCGCAAGTGCGAGAAGGCATGGGTTGTGTATTAAAAACGAGGGTCCTCTATTTTTCACCATTTCAAACATTTCAAGCTCGGGATTGGGCGATTTTTGAGAGGATTTTCGAGGAGTTTCTTGAGGTAAGTCACTTGTGCTCATTTTTGTTTGCTAATCTTGTTTCCCCATTGATGTTTTCACCTAGATAGTGTGGTTTTAAGGTGTAATTTGGGAGTTTGAGTCTAGGGATTTGGAGTGTTGAATTTGGAGATTTAGGTGGCGACTTAGTGTCGGATTATGAAAAATTTGGTATGGTTGGACTCGTGGTTGAATGTGCTTTCGGATTTTTGTAATTTTTTTTGGATTTCAAGATGTGGGCCTAGGGGGCAGATTTTGAGCCGATTTTTGACTTTTGATTAATAACTTAGTATTTCCTTATAGAATTGATTCCTTTAGCCCATGTTGATTGTATCGAACTGTTTGTGACTAGATTCGAGACATTTGGAGGCCGACTCACGAGGCAAGAGCGTGTTGGAGTAGGGATTTGAATGATTTGAGGTAAGTAACAACTCTAAATTTGGTTCTGAGGGTATGAAACCTGTTAATATGTGTCATGTGATTGTTTTGGAGGTGACACACATGCTAGGTGACGGGCGTGTAGGCGTGCACCGTAGGAATTATGACTTAATCAATTCCATGGAACCGAGTAGTTGGAAAATATGTTGTTATCCATATATTCTTCATGTGTTATAGAAAACGAACTGCAAATTATGTTAGAAATCATGTTTATACTATGTGTTGGCACTGTAAGGACCCACAGAGGTCGTGTACATGTTAAATTATCTGCTAAATTATTGTTTTGTACTCAGTCACAATTTTTCTTGCATATTACATCTCAGTCTCTATTGTTCATTATTGATACATCATATCATTGCTGCTTGGGCTAATTATCATGATTACTGAGAGCCCGAGAGACTAGAGAGGTTGATGACTGAGTGTGCAGATCCAGGTGCTTCTGGTCACGGTGGGTGTTGATTCCTTTGCACAACTTGATTGGTGGAAATTCCAAGGTAACTGCCCGGCGTTCACAGACCTTGTCTCTCCTTCCCCATCTTTCCACTTTATGTACTTAGTTTAGTCTTTTATAGACAGTATTTCCAGACTTGTGTTGTATAGACGCTCATGTACTCCATGAAACCCTGATGTTGGGAATTTCTATATTGAGTTTTGGCCTTCTATCTAGTTTTTGAGAGTTTGATGATTTAAACCTGTGTTATTCTTATTTTTCATTTAAAAGTATTAATATGTGCGAGTTGTCGGCTTGCCTAGTACTATGATAGGCGTCATCATGACAGGTCAAGGTTTGGGTCATGTCAAGTTGGTATCAGAGCCTAGGTTACATAGGTCTCACGAGTCGTGAGCAGGTTTAGTAGAGTTTTGCGAATCGGTACAGAGACTTCTATACTTATCTTTGAGAGACTGCCGAACCTATAAGAAAATTCACATTCTTGTATTCTTGTTATGTGGATTTGTTGATTCCGGTCACTAAATTTTTGTTGTTCTATTCTCTCACATATGTTGAGTACGCGTGCTGCTGGATAGGACAACTAGCCACCAGTACCACCAACTAGGGCCACGAGAGGCCGAGGTCGCGGTAGGGGCCATGGTAGGGGTAGAGGTGCAGCTCGTACAACAGCTAGAGCAGAACCTATAGATCCACCAGTTGCTCCGGCTCAGGAACAAGTTTCGGATGTGGTTGAGCCGGTGGGTCCATCTCAGACACCAGCTATGCCCATTGTGATTCCAGACCTTCAGGAGGCTTTGGCCCAAATATTGACTGTTTGTACTAGCCTTGCTCATGTGATTTCAGCTCAGGTCGCACCAGTCACTTCTCAGGTCGGGGGAGGTACTCATACCTCCGCTGCCCGTACTCCAAAGCAGATAGTATAGAGACTTTAGATACCGGGGATACTACCAGCCCAGCCTGTTGTATGTGCTCAACCTAGGTGGGTCCCGTTATGATTGATGATGATTAGAGGAGACTTGAGAGGTTTGGGAGGCTCCAACCTCTATCATTCAGTGGGGCTGAGTCTGAGGATGCCCAGGACTTTTTGAACAGGTGCCAGCGGATTTTTCGCACAACAGGTGGGAGGCCTATGAGAGGCGCATGCCAGTCGGTGCATTACCACTTACACGGCATGATTTCTCCGTTTTCTTCTTGGAGAAGTTCATGCCACAGTCTCGCAGGGAGGAGCTGCGCATATAGTTTGAGCAGCTTCATCAGGATGGCATGTCTGTGACCCAGTACGAGATGAGATTTTCGGAGTTAGCTTGTCACACAGTTTGGTTGGTTCCCATGGACAGGGAGAGAATTATGAGATTCATTGATGGCCTCGCATATCATTTGTGGTTGCTTATGGTTCGGGAGAGCGTATCTAGTGCTACCTTCGAGGAGGTGGTAGATATTGCTTAGTAGATAGAGATGGTCCGTAGTCAGGAGCATGAGGAGAGGGAGGCCAAGAGGCCTCGAGGTTCGGTTGGTCCTAGTGGTGTTCATTCTGGGGGACAGTCTTACCACAGCAGGGGTCGTCCGTATAGGCCCGCTCAGATATCTTGTCCAGTTCACCGTGGTGCATCATCCAGCCATGGTTCATGCAGTGCTCGTCCGAGTCAGTCATCTCTCAGTGCCCTTCCAGCTCAGAGTTCGTCCTGTGCTCCTTCAGTTCAGGGTTCATCTACACCGGGTGCTACTAGCGGGTATTCTGGTTCTCGGGGTCCACCTCAGTACTTGCCGCCATTTTCAGAGAGGGTTTGTTTTGAGTGTGGAGATTTGAGTCACATAAAGAGATATTTCCCTCGCATTTCGGGAAGTCTAGCTCAGTAGAGGATTCAGACTATGACTTGAGCAACAATTACTTCACAACCCGCCTAGCTAGCTCGGGGTGGGGCTCAGTCAGCTAGGGGTTGCCCAAGAGGGGGAGGCCGATCAGATGACGGTCAGGCTTGATTCTATATTATTCCTGCCAGACCGGATGTTGTTGCTTCAGATGCAGTGATCACATATATTATCTCAGTATGCCACAGGTATGTCTCTGTATTATTTGACCATGGTTCCACTTATTTGTATGTATCATAGTATTTTGCTCATTATCTAGATATGCCCTTATTTGTCATTTCTACTCCTTCGGGGTAGGGGTAAGGTCTGCGTACACACTACCCTCCCCAGACCCCATTAGTGGAATTTTACTGGGTTGTTGTTGTTGTATCTGGATATGCCCTATGAGTCCTTAGTTTCATCTGTTCATGTATCTACGCCAATGGGCGATACTATTGTTTTGGACCGTGTATATCGGTCATATGTAGTGACTATTGGGGGATTGGAGACTAGAGTTGATCTCTTATTGCTTAGTATGGTTGATTTTGACGTGATCTTGGGTATGGATTGATTGTTTCCATTTCATGCTGTTCTTGATTATCACGCTAAGACTGTGACGTTGGCGATGCCGGGGTTGCCAAGGATTGAGTGGAGAGGTTCTCTAGACTATGTTCCCAGCAGAGTGATTCCATATTTGAAGGCCCATCGGATGGTTGGGAAGGGTTGTTTGTCTTATTTGGCCTTCGTGAGGGATGTTAGTGCTGATACTCCTACTATTGATTCTGTTCTGGTGGTACGAGATTTTCTGGATGTGTTTCCCCCAGACCTGTCAGCATACCGCCCGATAGGGATTTTGACTTTGGTATTGACTTGGTGCCGGGTACTCAGCCCATTTCTATTCTACCGTATCGTATGACACCAGCTGAGTTGAAGGAATTGAAGGAGCAACTTCAGGAACTTCTTGATAATGAGTTTATTAGGCCTAGTGTGTCCACCTTGGTGTGTACCAATCCTGTTTGTGAAGAAGAAGAAGGATGGTACTATACAGATGTGCATCGATTATAGGCAGTTGAACAAAGTTACAATCAAGAAAAAGTATCATTTGCCGCGCATTGATGATCTATTTGACCAGCTTCAGGGAGCGAGGGTGTTCTCTAAGATTGACTTAAGGTCTGGGTATCACCAGTTGGAGATTTGGGACTCGGATATTCTAAAGACATCATTCAGGATTCGTTATGGTCATTATGAGTTCTTTGTGATATCTTTTGGGCTGACCAACGCCCCAACAACATTCATGCATCTGATGAAAGTGTATTTCAGCCTTATCATGACTCGTTTGTCATAGTGTTCATTGGTGATATCCTGGTGTACTCTCGTAGCCAGGAAGAGCATGCCCAACATTTGAGAGTTATGTTACAGCGGTTGAGGGAGGAGAAACTTTATGCCAAGTTATCCAAGTGTAAGTTTTGGCTTAGTTCGGTGGCGTTATTGGGGCATGTGGTGTCCAGTGAGAGGATTCAGGTAGATCCGAAGAAGATTCGGAGCTTTCTCAGCTTGGCCGGTTATTAGGTCGCTTCATGGAGGGCTTCTCATCTATTACATCGCCCTTGACCAAATTGACCCAAAAGGGTGCTACTTTAGGTGGTCAGATGAGTGTGAGGAGAGCTTTTAGAAGCTCAAGACTGCCTTGACCACAACTCCAGTTCTAGTTTTGCCTTCAACTTCAGGCTCTTATACAATGTATTGTGATGCTTCTCGGATTGTTATTGGGTGTGTCTTGATACATGAGGGTAGATTGATTGATTATGATTCGCGTCAATTGAAGCCCCATGAGAAGAACTACCCTGTTCCTCACTTGGAGTTGGCTTCCATCGTTCATGCATTAAAGATTTGGAGGAACTATCTCTATGGTGTATCTTGTGAGGTATTTACAGATCATCGGAGTCTCCAGCACTTATTCAAACAGAAGGATCTAAACTTGAGGCAACGGAGATGGTTGAAGCTGTTAAAAGACTATGACATTACCATTTGTATCATCCCGGGAAGGCCAATGTGGTGGCCGATGCCTTGAGTAGAAAGACGGTGAGTACGGGTAGCCTTGCATTCTTTCCTGTTGGTGAAAGACCTCTTGCAGTATATGTTCAGGCATTGGCCAACCAAATCGTGAGATTAGATATTTCGTAGCCAGTCGGGTTTTAGCTTATGTGGTTTCTCGATCTTCCTTATATGATCGCATCAGAGAGCGCCAGTATGATGATCCTCATTTTCTTGTCCTTAAGGACACGGTTCAGCAAGTGATGTGAAGGATGTTACTATCGGAGATGATGGGGTGTTGAGGATGCAGGGTTGGATTTGTGTGCCTAATGTAGATGGGCTACATGAGTTGATTCATGTGAAGGCCTACAGTTCGCGGTATTCCATTCATCCAGGTGTCGCAAAGATGTACCAGGACCCGAGGCAGTATTATTAGTGGAGGAGAAGAAGAAGGATATAATGGGCCTTGTAGCTCGGTGCCTTAACTATCAACATGTAAAGTATTAGCATCAGAGACCGACTGGATTGCTTCAGAGGCTAGAGATTCTAGAGTGGAAAGGGGAGCGGATCACTATGGATTTTGTAGTTGGGCTCCCACGGACTTTGAGGAAGTTCAATGCTATTTGGATGATTGTGGATCGGCTGACCAAGTCCGCGCACTTCATTCCAGTAGGGACTACTTATTTTTTAGAGCGGTTGGCTGGGATTTACATCCGCGAGATTGTTCGCCTTCACGGTGTGCCAGTGTCCATCATTTTACATCGGGGGACGCAGTTTACATCGCAGTTTTGGAGAGCCGTGAAGCGAGAGTTGGGCTCCTAGGTTGAGTTGAGTACAACATTTCACCCTCAGACGGATGGACAGTTCGAGCGCACTATTCAGATATTGGAGGACATGCTACGTGCTTGTGTCATTGATTTCAGGGGTTCTTGGGATCAGTTTTTGCTGATCGCAGAGTTTTCCTACAATAATAGCTACCAATCGAGCATTCAGATGACTCTGTATGAGGCTTTATATGGGAGACAATGTCGATCTCCGATGGGTTGGTTCATGCCGGGGGAGGCTAGGCTATTGGGTACTGACTTGGTTCAGGATGCTTTGGAAAAGGATAAATTGATTCAGGATCGGCTTCACACGGCGCAGTTCAGACAGAAGAGTTACACCAATAGGAAGGTTCGTGATGTTGCTTTCATGGTTGCGGAGAAGGTACTGATCAAGGTTTCACCCATGAAGGATGCCATGAGGTTCGAGAATAAGGAAAAGTTGAGCCCTCGGTATATTGGGCCGTTTGAGGTACTTCAGAGGATTGGAGAGGTGGCTTACAAGCTTGCCTTGCCACCTAGTTTGTCAAGTGTGCATCCCGTGTTTCATGTTTTTATGCTCCGAAAGTATGTCGGTGATTCGTTTCATGTTTTGGGTTTCAACACGGTTCAATTGGATGGTGATTTGGCTTATGATGTGGAGCCGGTGGCCATTTTGGATCGGCAGGTTCGAAAGTTGAGGTCAAAGAACATAGCTTCAGTGAAGGTGCAGTGGAGAGATCAACCAGTTGAGGAGGCTACTTGGGAGACCGAGCGGGAGATGCAGAGCAGTTATCCACGCCGATTTGAGACTCCCGGTATGTTTCTAGTCCCGTTCAAGGACGAACGTTTGTTTAAGAGGGGGAGGATGTAACGACTCGACCGATCGTTTTGAGAGTTGTAGCCCCGTTCTCCCATTTACTACTCATTTTGTACTTTATAACTACTATGTGACTTACCGAGGTAGTTGGTTCGAGTCCGATAAGATTTCGGAATGAATTGAGACACTTAGTCTCAAGGATAAAAACTTAAGTTGAAAAGATTGACCGGATGTGGACTTATGTGTAGAGGACTCCAGAATGGAATTTTGATGGTTCCGTTAGCTCTGTTGGGTGATTTTGGACTTAGGAGTGTGTCCTGATTTTGATTTGGAGGTCTATAGTTGAATTAGGCTTCAAATGGCGAAAGTTGGAAATTTATAAGTTTAACCGAGAGTGGACTTTGTGGTTACAGGGCTTGGATTGGAGTTTCGGGAGTTGTATTAGGTCCGTGGTATCATTTGTGACTTGTGTGCAAAATTTGGGATCAATCGGACGTGATTTGATAGGTTTCAGAGTCGTTTGTAGAAGTTTGATTTCCTTAGTTCCATTAGGCTTGAATTGGGGTGTGATTCGTGTTTTTGATATTGTTTGATGTGATTTGAAGTCTCGACTAAGTTCGTATCATATTTTAGGACTTGATGGTATGTTTGGTTGAGGTCCTAGGGGCCCCGGGTGGAGTTCAGATAGTTTTCGGATCAAAATTTGAGTTTGAAAGACTGCTGTAGCTAAAGCCTTCTGGTGCAATCGCACCTATGGAACATTGGTCGTAGGTGCGAGCTGCGTTGCGCAGATTCAATTTTGGAGGGAAGTGTGCAGTGGTCGCAGGTGCGAGGGAGTTACCGCACCTGCGTGGCCGCAGATGCGGCGATTGGAGCGTAGAAGCGAAAATGGAAGTGGGAGCTGGATCAGCAGAAGCGACTTTATGGCTCGCAGAAGCGAGTCCGCATGAGCGGAGGAAACCGTAGAAGAGGAAAAAGGGTCGCTTCTGCGACACCGCAGAAACGGGTAAGTGGCCGCAGGTGCGAGAAGGCCTGGGCAGTGTATTAAAAAAGAGGGTTCCATGTTTTTCACCATTTCAAACATTTCAAGCTCGGGATTGGGAGATTTTTGAGAGGATTTTCGAGGGGTTTCTTGAGGTAAGTCACTTGTGCTCATTTGTGTTCGATATTCTTGTTTCCCCATTGATTTTTCCACCTAGATTGTATGGTTTTAAGGTGTAATTTGGGGGTTTGAGATTAGGAATTTGGAGAGTTGAATTTGGGGATTTGGGTGGCGACTTAGTGTCGGATTTTGACAAATTTAGTATGGTTAGACTCGTGGTTGAATGGGCTTTTGGGTTTTGTGACTTTTATTGAATTTTGAGACGTGGGTCGAGGGCCGGCTTTTGAGTCGAATTTTGACTTTTGATTAATACCTTAGTATTTCCTTATAGAATTGATTCTTTTAGACAGTATTGATTGTATCGAATTGTTTGTGACTAGATTCGAGGCATTTGGAGGCCGACTCACGAGTCAAGAGCATGTTGGAGTAGGGATTTGCACGGTTTGAGGTAAGTAACAATTCTAAATTTGGTTATAAGGGTATGAAATCCCGTAACATGTGTCATATGATTGGTTTTGGAGGTGACGCACATGCTAGGTGATGGGCGTGTACCATAGGAATTATGACTTAGTCAATTCCATGGAACTGAATAGTTGGAAAATCTGTTATTATCCGTATATTCTTCATGTGTTATAGAAAATGAACTGCAAATCATGTTAGAAATCATGTTTAGGCTATGTGTTGGCACTGTAAGGACCTACAAAGATCGTGTACATGTTGAATTATCTGCTAAATTGTTGTTTTGTACTCAGTCACAGTTTTACTTGTATATTATATCTTAGTCTCTACTGTTCATTATTGATACATCATATCATTGTTATTTGAACTGATTATCATGATTACTGAAAGCCCGAGAGACTGGAGAGGTTGATGACTGAGTGAGGCCGAGGGCCCGATTTTTGTAAGGATATTATGGGATCGGGTTGCACGTCGCAACATATTTTATTGATTTGTTCCATGATTGGCTTGTTATAGCGCTTGAGCTGAAGAAGCCCCTCCGGAGTCTGCACACCCACAGTGAGCGCAATGGTTTTATATTGAGGGATGTATCTTCCCTGGGCATGGATCTTGCCCGAATCATTTATATTTAGGGATGAATTTTCCCTGGGCTGGATTTGCCTTATACAGTACTGAGTGACTGACTGTCAGTCGATACATATATATTTGTGATGGATCTTCCATGGGCTGTATTGGTCATATATAGTACTGAGTGATTGAGTATTCCAAAAGTGTGAGTGCACAAAGCTTCTAGTGTGGTGCATTACATACATTATGTACATTGGCATGTATACATAAAGAGGTTGTATTCCTCATATCATTCAGAATCGATCTATCTTATTTGCACTGAGTTTAACTATTGAACTTGAAAGCATGCCTATCTTTCTATGTTGAAATTTTTGTAATTGAATTATATCCGTGAAGCTCGTCACTACTTTCAGTCCATTATTTAGTCTTGTTACTTACTGAGTTGGTTGTACTCACGCTACACCCTGCACTTCGTGTGCAGATCCAAGTGCTTCTGGTCACGGTGGGTGTTGATTTCTTTGCGCAGCTTGATCATTGGAGATTCTAAGGTAGCTGCCCGGTCGTTCGCAAGCCTTGTCTCTCCTTCCCAATCTTTTCGCTTTATGTACTTAGTTTTATTCTTTTATAGACAGTATTTCCAGACTTATATTGTATAGACACGACACCCCGATGTTAGGAATTACTGTATTAAGTTTTGGCCTTCTATCTAGTTTTTGAGAGTTTGTTGATTTAAACCTATGTTATTCTTATTTTTCTTTTAAAAGTGTTAGTATGTGCGAGGTTTCGGCTTGCCTAGTACTATGATAGGCGCCATCACGATAGGTCGAGTTTTGGGTCGTGACACTTTTCTAAACTCTTTGCATTTGATGGTTCTATTATGTGATAATTGGAGTTATCAATGAATGGAAGGAAAATAAGTTTATTTTGTCATATTAACTGTATTTTCATGTTATGTTTAAGAGGTTACATGTGATGTCTCTATGATGCAACATAAAGTGAAAACTTATAGTTTTCTCTCTTTGATGCTTGGGATTGGGTTCTGCTAGTATATTTCTTTTGTGGGAAAGCACTATTCTTTGAATATATATTTTTTTATTTAGTAGAGTTGTCTGAATGCTAGAGTTAAGTTGTTGTTGACATGAAATTGTATAAGTTGCTATCCGCCAGCATTATGGGAAACTTTGGTTCACTTTTTAGACAAACAAGTTAGCAATTTATTAGAGATTTATGATAATGCTGCTACAGTATCTAATTTTCTAGATTCGTTGCCACATATATTAGGATCAAATTCATCTTGGCTAGCTACTATACTTTAACATTTGATCCTTATCTACAATAAGAACTGCAAGTTATGCAAGTTGAGATAAGTGAACATGATTTTTAGGCGAAATGCATATTAATTTACATTTTTGCTTCTCCTTCGCTTGTACCTCTATTTTGTGTTTGACTTAGTTATGTTATAGTAGTGAAATAAATCTCATTAATTCTTAGTAAGACAAATATTTCTATGATTGTTACATACTATATATACGTTTCTTTCTAATTTTTATTTTATTTTGAATGTGCAGGAAAATGCTGGTGATGTAGGCCACAAGTCAATTTGATCTATTAAAGTGAATGGTGAAGACTTTTTGAAAAATTGTGATGTTTATTATTATTATTATTGATACTATATCTATATGAATACATTTGATTTTGTAGAGTTCATTGCTAGTGAACTTCTTGAAGCAGTACTTTATTAGTATGGCCAGTATATAAATTATGTTTCTTTGTTGAAGTTTATTTCAAGTATATGCATTTGAATTATTTTTATTTTGTGGCAGTATACAAATTATGTTTCTTTGTTGAACTTTATTTCAAGTATATACATTTGAATTATTTTTATTCCGTTACTTATCATCTAATTTAATGCTTGAGATAATAATGTATATGCTTGAAATAAATATGAATACATAATATAATGTAAACAAATATAATTTTTAAATCACAAAATTGTGGATTAAAAATTACTTCATAGCACAGATAAATATACCACGCCTAGAAAATGTGGCCATAGGGACTGATAATTTGACGCTATGCTCTATAACTTTTGCTTTAGAAGCCACGCTTTAAAAGTGTTGTCTATAAGGAACCAAAGACCACACTTCAAATATGTAGCTTTACGTCATAAATGCGTGACTTTTTTACCGCATCGGTCACACTTTTGAAGCGTGGCTTCTATGGCGACACGTAAAAGGTGTGGCCATAGGTCAAAGGTTGTGGTACTTTAGGCTACCCCAAAAGCGTTGCCTAAAGCCGTAAAGTGTTGCCTTTGATCAAATGCTACACTTATGGCATATTAGGCCACTCTTTTCGAGGGTGGCTAGAGGCCTAAAATGTTGCAGTAAACATTTTCTCGCTTATTTTATTTATATGGAAAAACACCTAAACATGTTTCTCAATATAATGCTTAGAACCTTTTCCACCAAACGCATATAAAAAAAAAATAGCTAAGCAATATCTCCAAATATAAATGGGACAATAGTTTATCTTATCATCTTCACCGTAGGCAAATTCTTTTTAGTTAGATGACATAATTAGTGATAATTTAATTGTTACTATTCCATCTTTTACCTAACAATACTCTTTAAAAGTTTTGGCATGCCAAGTGCTAATACCAACAATCCACCAAACAAGAATTATTGTTCAGAGTTGTAGTGTCACGAGAGTTTACATCAGATTATTAATTGAATCAAGAATCACAAGCTAAACATAGATTGATCCAAAAACTCTCTCTTCTCTCTCCTGTATGCGCACATTAGCGGTGAGATCTAACATACGCCATCGCTGGAATGCCTAGAAGGAGGAATCAGAGGACAATGACCAAGGAGACAATAACAGAATTGACGGAACGACTTACTAAGGAAGGGAATCTAGGGTTGGGATCTGGAAAAGTGCGATCAATTACGAAAATTTTGAGCAAAACACCGGGACCGAAGAAGACTATTGGAGAAATCAACACGCCAACAAATCGGTCGGTACTACGGGAGAAAAATGTAAATGTAACGTCGAAAGTGCTGCAACAGATGGCAAGGACTATACCTAGTCGAAGGGAAAAAACCTGCAAACTACTGTTCGATTGGAGAATTCAACTTCCAAACACTGGAATGCAGCAAGGCAGTGCAAATGTTATAATCCAAGGAAGTGAAGCGATCGCGGCAAAAAATAACGAAAAGAGCCTATTATTGCGGAACAATAGATGGAGAAGGCAAACAATGGGAAGGAGAATAAGAATTGGGCAAACCTGTTTGAAGGAAATAGAATGGCTACTAGAGGTATGAATCTCACTTTCATTACTCCTTAAATTTGCATTGGTGTCAAAATTGTGCAATTGGAAAAGGAAGAGGTGGATAGGGAGATAGAGAAATGGCGTAATGCTGTGATAATGTATGTAATTGGGGAAACGCCTACAATTAGGGCTGTCGAACGATTCATTGCATCACAGTGGAACTTCATAGCCAAACCTAAAATTTACCTGCACAATGAAGGCTACTTCATTGTCAAATTCACATGCTAGGAAGACCAGAATGAGGTCCTGTTCTCAGGGCCATACACAATCAATAACAAACCTATAATAACCAAAGTTTGGACTCCGAATTTCAATTTTGATAAGGAGGTATTAAAAATCATACCCTTATGGATTAAACTTCCAAATTTACCTCTCAATTGTTGGAGTATGAACTCATTAAATAGAATAGGGAGTGGACTAGGGAACCCTCTATATGTTGATGATTGTATAACAAAGGTCGGAAGGGACTCATATATAAGGATGCTCATTGAGATAGATGTCACTCAACCATTGCCAACAAATGTGACTGTAGAAGATCCCGATGGAGAGATATTTGAACATGAGATAACATACAACCGGAGACCATTGTACTTCCCTACATGCTTGCAAGCAGGGCATTGCTGCCAATAAAAAGACAATGTGAGACAAATCCAAACCACAAGGAATTAGGAACAACAACCAAAAACTATGAAGAAACCTACAAAGCAGGTATGGGTGAAAGCAGGGCAAAGTAAAACTGTTATACAAGTAGAATCCAAAACTGACAGGGAAGTACCAGGCAATAAGGGGAAAGCCAAAGAAGGTGAGGAAGGCTGGACAAAAGTGTGTATCAGATCAGCTGGCAAGACATTTAAAGCAGGCCAACTAGAGAGTACACATTAGCTGGTTGGCATAAATGGTTTCAATTTACTCAGTGAAGAAGCAAATCACCAGAGAATGGAACCACAACATGCAGAGTATGAAGATGGGGGAGGAAGTAGCATAGGGGTGGAGGACATGGCTCAATTTCCTTTTCTACCAAGATGAAGATAGTTACTTGGAGTGTTTGAGGGGTGAATAAGTTGTATAAACAAAAGGAGACAAAGGAGTTTATTAGAGAGAATAACATTAGTATTATAGCAATAATAGAGCATAGAGCTCAAGAGAGTAAATTTGCAAGTATAGTTAATAAAATTACACCTGGATGGAGCTGGATCACTAATGCTTCTCGTACATAAAGAGGGAGAATATGGCTGCTATGGAACCCCAACCTTTCAGTGATAACTGAACTGGATGTGCAACTTCAATTCATACATGTTCAAGTTAAAGGGATAGTTGTGAACATTGAATATCACTTCATTGCAGTTTATGGCTTACATAGTATAAAGGACAAGCTGGTCTTGGGGCAACAACTGGAGCAAATGGAGTCATTGAAGCAAGGACCCAGGTTAATAATAGGGGACTTCAATGCCATATTGAATGTAGAAGACAGAGTACATGGTACAGAGGTGTAGGATGGAGAAACAAGAGATTTCAGAAAGTTTATGGTAGAAACTGGGATGACAGAACTACAAACAATAGGAAGATCATACACATGGAGCAATAATCACACATATAGTAAGATTGATAGAGCCATAGTCAACTCAAACTGGATGACTACAATGCAACCTTTATCAGTGCAAGTTATGGACCCTATCTTCTTAGATCATTTTCCACTCTGCATTGAATTGGGCAGACCAGGAAACAAATGCAGGAAAGCATTTAGATTCATGAACTGTATAGCAGAACACCCAAATTTTACCAAACTAGTAGAGGACAGCTGGAGGCAAACTAATAATGCACACTATATGAAGGACATCTGGGAGAAGTTGAAGCATGTTAAGAATGCCATCAAAGAACTGAATGTCAAAGAGTTTAATAGGGTCACAGAAAGAATCAAAGACATCATAGGCAAGCTTAAGAGTGTACAGGAAGACATGAGAACTCCAAACTACCCACATGAGTTATTTGAAGCAGAAAAGGAGCTGAGGATACAACTTGATAAATGGGATTTGATAGAAGAAAGTATATATAAACAGAAATTCAGGGTGCAATGGCTAAAGCTAGGAGACTCCAATTCAGCATACTTCTTTGCAAGCATGAAGAATATGAGAGCACAAAACCATATCAAAGCTTTAGTGTCTACTAAAGAAAGTATGCTGCAAACAGATAAGGGCATAGATGAGGAAATACTCAAATTCTACAAGCAGTTGCTAGGAAATACAAATACAACAATGCCAGCAATCCAGCCTAATATAATGAACACAAGTCCTATACTTAATATAAGGTAGCAACAAACACTCATTAGACCTTTTGACAAAAAAGAAGTATATCAGGTACTATAGGGGATAGATGAAGCTAAATCACCATGGGTGGGTGGTTCCAATTCATGCTTCTTCAAAAAAGCTTGGACAATAGTTGGGGAGGAGGTGACCAATACAATGCTTAAATTATTTGAAACTCAAGACATGTACATGCCAATAAACTGTATTGCTGTTACACTAGTGCCAAAAGTAAATAACCAATCTTCTGTGAAGGAATTCATACCAATTTCCTGCTATACTACAATATACAAAATCATATAGAAAATGCTAACCAACAGACTACAAGGGGTCATGGATGACTTGATTGATAAAGGACAAGCTGCATTTGTACCTGTAAGGGTGATCAATGATAATATTATACTTAGCCATAAGCTAATAAAGTGGTATGGGAAAAAAAGAATATCACTTAGATGCATGATCAAGATAGACATGCAAAAAGCCTATGACTCACTAGAATGAATGTTCCTGGAGCAGGTGCTTATTGGGTTGAATTTCTCTGAGACATTTGTGAAATGGATTATAACGTGTGTTCAAACAATATCCTACTCTATTGTAGTTAATGGTAAGGTAACTACTCCATTTGCTACAAAGAGAGGAGTGAGGTAAGAGGACCCCCTATCTCCATATCTTTTTGTAATAGCAAATAGAATACCTTACCAGGCCGTTGAAGACTCTATAGAACAATCCTGATTTCAACTATCACCCTAGGTGGGCAAAGCTAAACCTAGTACAATTGGGATTTGCAGATGACCTACTCCTATTCTGCTGGGGAGATGTGATATCTGCAAAGTTATTGTATGCTTGTTTTGACAATTTTTCTAAGGCATCTGGGTTAGTAGCTAACCAGGGAAAAAGTTCTGTTTAATTTGGAGGAGTTGCTCCTAACATACAACAGGAAATTTTGCAAACTTTGGGCTTCCAAGCTAGCACATTGCCTTTTAGATACTTAGGTGTACCTCTGAGCTCTAAGAGGCTATCAATTGGGTAATGTCAACCACTATTAGACAAGATGACATGAAGGATCACTATCTGGACAGCAAAATTATTGTCTTATGCAGGCATGCTGCAACTGATTAAGAGTGTACTTACAACTATACAAAATTTCTGGTCTCAAATATTCATATTGCCTAAAAAGATCATTCAGGTGATTGAAGCAACTTGCAGAAGCTACCTCTGTACGAGAGCTACAAAATGTTCCAAAAAAGCTCTCATTGCCTAGGAAAAGTAATGCTTGCCTAAGGTTGCTGGTGGATTGAACATAACAAACATTGGCTTATGGAACAAAGCAGCTATCCTAAAATACTACTGGAGTTTGGGGCAGAAAAAAGATAGATTGTGGATTAAATGGGTCCACACATATTATATAAAGGGGAATATGATGAATGAAGTTAAACCAAAGCAGGCATCGTGGGTTGTGCAAAAGATTTTCAATGCAGGGAAATATATTGAGGAGGCTGGGCTAACAGTATAGGAGATTATGAGCAGGGACAAGTTCTCCATAAAGCAAATGTATAACAACATGCGAGGTGATTACCCCAGAGTTCATTGGAGGAAGCTGATATGTAATAATCAAAGCAGTCCAAGGTGGTCCTTCATCTTATATATGGCTGTACAAAATAGGCTATATACCAGAGATAAGCTCATCAAATGGGGGATGCAGAGTAGCCCGATATGCATTTTATGTGAGCAAGAGCAGGAAACCACGCAATATTTATTCTTTGAATGCAATATAGCAGCTAAAATCTGGCAAAAACTACTCACATGGCAGGGTGTTAGCAGAGCTATAATGGGATGGTCTAAGGAGGTAACATGTGCAATAAATAATGCACGAGGGAAATATGGAAAAGCTTAAATATATAGAATGACTTTAGCCGTAAGCATTTATTATATCTGGCAGGAAAGAAATCTAAAATTGTTCCGAATAAATATAGAGCAGAGGATGTGATTGTAAAGATGATTATACAAGATATACACTGCAGAGGAAGCAAAGTACCAAGACTAGCAAAACAAATAGCCAGCCTAAACTTCTATCCATGAAGCAATAAGGAGAAGGTCTAACCAGGTGCAATAAGATGCAAGATACTAAGTACTCCCTCCATTTTAATTTATGTGAATCTGTTTGACTGTGCACGGAGTTTAAGAAAAAATGAAGACTTTTGAAATTTGTGGTCCTAAACAAATCAAAAAGGGACCCAGAGTATTTGTGTGGTTATAAAAGCTTCTCATTAAGAGTAGAATTGAAAGTTTAAGCTAAATTGTTTTCAAAATTAGAAAGGGGTCATTCTTTTTCGAACGAATCAAAAAGGAAATAGGTTCACATAAACTGGAAGGGAGGGAGTAGTTATGATTTCTGAATGTTAGAGTTAGTAGAAGAGGCACGCTAAAGTTGGGGCTGCATGTTCAACTTTAGGATGATGACATACGTGTACAGTTTCTTCAGATAAAGAGAAAGCTTATTTACCAAAAAAAAAAAAAAAAAAAAAAAAAATTAGTTCATTCTCGTACAAGTAAAGTCGCTACCGGTCTATTGTCAAATTAGATTTATTTTTTTGAATTGTGTATAAGTTTCGGTCTTTGAAGGGAGTCTTAGAGCAACAGTAAATTTGTCTTTGTGTACTTATAGGTCACGAATTCGAATAGTGAAATCAGATACTGATACTTGCGTCGGGGTAGGATGCCTATATCACACCCCTTTGGGATCCTTTCTGTATGCTAGACCTATATGTCACGGGTTCGAGCAGTAGAATCAGTCATTGATGATTGCATCGGAACAGACTGCATATGTCACACACCCTTAAAGTACAGGCCTTTCCCAAACCCTATGTGGACGCGAAATATCCCGTGCACTGCTGCCCATTTATAAGTTTCAATTTGATTTGAGTTGGTGAATGTCACTTTGATTCATAATTCAAATAAATCAAGAAGTGTACTATATATATCATAGAAATAGTGGAGTTTCCCTGTTCATGTTTCATGCCAACTTACTAAAGAGTCATTATTATATAGGACCAGAAAATACAGTGAAAACTAGTTGAATTATTGCACTGTTTTTTCATGGTGGGATTTAGAATGGGTCAGATAGTGATCTTCGGTTCGATTTAAATCACTTGTTTCAACTGCTACTCGACAGCCATATGATAATTCATACGGAAATTTTCACAAAATTCAACAAATGTGTATTTTGTACTTTTTTATCTTCTTGTAATCTATGTTAAATTCTGAAGTTTTTAAGACAAAACACTTCTTGAATTTGTTTTTAGCGAGAAAAATTAGTGTCTTTTTTAACATAAATTTTCAATATCGTGCAGATATACTACAGAGCTCATCTTATTTTAACATAAATTTGCATGTTAACGAGATAATAGATATTTAATGAAATAATTGAGATACGTAAAAATTGAGCAAACATCGTCACTAAAAAAGGGAGAATTAAACAAACATAACCCCTCCCCCACCCACCCCTCACCCGTGGCTCTCCCAAATCCCAATCCACCAACCAATGGCGTAGCTAGGGAGCGGCAGGGGGTCCATCTAAACTTTCTTCGGGAAATTATATCGTCTATATAAGATATACAAAATATTTATATATGTATACATATGAGATGTTGAATCTTCTTGGCTTTTTCACATATTTAAATTGTTTATTTTATTTTTTGAATCTCGTGGTAAAAAAATTCTGGCTCTGTCACTGCCACCAACTATTACATTCCAGTGAAGGATAGAGGGAAGGCTGACTGAGTTTGTGTTGGTGGTTGCTTGTGAATTTATGAACTAAAGTGATGTGGCAAAGCCTTTGGCAACTTCCTTGATTTTCTCTCTCTATATATATTTTTGGCAAATGAACTAGTTTTCTTTTATTTGAAGAAATTACTTAGTAGGGGATTGGTAATCATGGTTGAGAATTTTTAACCATAAGTCACAATTTTCTGAACATATATACATGATTTCTTGAAAAAACAAATAGTCAATAGGCTTAATTACAAGAAACCTATTGTCTATTTTGTACATTTCTTGAGCACCTATACAAGGTGAAAAAGACAGATGCAATTTCCTTTCAATTTCTCATTTCTCATAATTATGGACTAGTACTGGTCAAAATTGCCATTCTACAACATGGACAATGTGCATTAGATTCTAGCCATGGAACCAAACACTTGGAATGGAACCTGTGGGCACATTGCAATTGCATTAGGTTATCACCAACTTTAAATTGGTCCAAGCAAATAGCACATTCATCTTGCTCTGAAGATTTCCAAATCATCTTTGCCCAATTGAACTTCTTTGATCCACTCTTCTTTAGTCCAGAAAACACTTCTTGTTGCAAGTTATCCACACCCAAACTTGGCCTATTCTCCACTATTCCTTGCCTTTGATTTTGTTGTCCATTATTGAGACTCCTGAATTCAATTGCACAAAATGAAAAACGCAATCAATGATATTATGATAAAGAGTCAAACATATGGTTGGAATTGCAAGTTAGAACTCATCTAGTTTTTCGTTATTTAAGTTATATACGTTGATAATGTAAAGATTTTTTGAACTATCAATGTAGTTTAACCTATAATGACAAATTAGTTACCATTTTTATTAGGTTATCAGTTAATGCTTGTCGTGTATATATATATATATATATATATATATATATAGTTTTTCGTTATTTAAGTTATATACGCTGATGATGTAAAGATCTTTTAAACTATCAATGTAGTTTAACCTGTAATGACAAATAAGTTATCATTTTTATTAGGTTATCAGTTAATGTTTGTCATATATATATATATATATATATATATATACACACACACGCAATTTTCTCTTAAATAATCCGATTGTTAAATATTTTTTTATACTATCAGTATATAAAAGTTAAAGTTACACGAGACTATATCAAGAAAGGAGAAGTGAGCTTTTTACCTCTTATTTTGTGATTTCCATCTTGCACTAAGCCTATCATCCAACCTTTGCCTGGCTTCTCTTGCAGCTTCACCTAGTTTCTCATCTTGGTATATATATGCTTGGCTTGTTGTACCCCTTTGCTGTTAATTCAATTATATATGCAAGAACACACACAAGAATTATTCTCATGTCATTACAATAGCTATAATAATAATAATTACACTTTAATCTCTAGTAAGTTCGAATTGGCTACATGAATCCTACTTGTCCGGATCACTCCATTTAAACTCATCTCACTCTTATAGAAGATTGCTTACATCACCCCCACCCCTCCTCGAATACAGGCTTTCTTCCCATCCTATATGAACGCGGGATGTTTCGTGCTAAACTTTCTTTTTTTCACTCTTATATTAGTATCATGTCATTACATCTAGAAAAAAAATTGCCTATGCAAAATTAATACACAAAACAAACGTGGAGGGAATACTAGTATATACCTTAGAAGAGCTTGAGTTGAGAGGGTATTCATGGCTACTAGTGTAGAGACAAAAAGAAGACCTTCTTGTGGATGAAAAGCCAAAGGTATGAGATGAATCTAACCATCCACTACTTTGATGAAATCTCCTTCTTCTAGCACATTCAACCCCAGGAAGCATGCCTGCCATTTTTATACACAAAACTCAAGAGGAAAGAGAGAAGGAAACAATAGTGTAAAACCAAAAACTAACCAAAAACTATGTTCAATTTTTCAAGAAAAAATGAAGGAGAAAGAGGCAATCATTTATCTCCATGTAGATTCTGTCTAAATTAACTAGAGTTAGTTTCCTTAGTAACTCAAAAACTTGTGTCAATGCTATTGTTTTTGTTGTTTTATAATGATAGAAAAGACAACTCCTCAATGCAGAAGTTTCTTTGAAAGGGAAACTTTTAATTTATTTATTTGAATCTTGAAAATAAAGGGGCCAAAATTGAAAGTTTTGGACTAAAGTTCTTTGGCATACACAAGAGGGTCCCTACCATTAATTTCATTCATTTTTTGATAAGCTCTCATTTTCAGCTTTACTTTCCTATTTTCATCTGTCTTTCACTTAAATAGAAGGTGAGCCTCGGAACAAGGTAAAATTGTTTCTGTGTGACCTTTAAGTCATGGGTTCGAGATGTGAAATCAGTCACTGATCTTGTATAAGGGTGGACTGTCTACATCACAGCTTTTCGGTCTGATCCTTTCTCTGATCACCCTGCGTGAACGCGAGATGCTTTGTGCACTAGGCTGTAATTTTTCACTTAAATAGAAGGAGGTGTTAGGAAGGACATGACCTTTTCTTTTTCTCTCTTTTTAAATTTTTTTTCTCTTGCACTCAGTGGCAGAGCCAGAAAATTCAATAAGGGTATTCAAATGTTTAACACCCTTTGCCAGTGGGTTATGCAAAGGTGTTCAAAGTCTATTTTTAATCAATAACAAGTAATATTTTACCTTATATGTAGTATAATTTTTCGGCAAAAAGTGGTCAGTTAACTACTCTTGGGCCAACATAGCTTCGCCCCTGCTTGCACTCTACTTGTTCTTATAAATTTTACAAACAATCCAGATTATAATAGAGAAAGGGTAAAAGAAAAAACCAGATAAGAGTAACAATTCTATCATCAAACTCTCTGTTGGAAATTGGGAAAGGATAAATTAAACACTCACAATCACTCATGATACCTAAGCATTTATAGGGGATTTTTCTAACATATATATATATATATATATATAGTCTTTTGTATGTATATGTATCATAATTTAATTTTAGATTTTTACTATACATGCGTACATTAATTTTTCAATACATGAGATAAGTAACTTCAAGTACTCCAGATGAAACTGGTTATATATACACTATACTAGGATGTAATTATATTTTATTTATAGATGATCTAATCTGATAATCATTTCAGGTGCATTTAAGTGTGTTGTAAGTTATTTTTCAGGAAAATTATTCTCCATTACTTCTCTAATATGGATGCAAGTTATTTTCCTTATGAATTACAATTATTTTAATTTTAAGTTCACCTAGACTAATACTTTTGATTTTCTACTTCATCTTTTGTGTTTCCGTTCTTGTAGCTTAACAAACTTACTAGACAAGAAGAGGCTACTTCACTAGCGTAGAAAGCGAGCCACGTGACTAACCTAACGGCCAAACATTATCATCGACAAACTGTACACATGATTAATAGACATGTGTTGTGTCTTTGAGCAATTAAAATATGAAAAAGGATAATACAACAAAAGAAAATTTCATCAAAAAGTTTTTCAAATTACGCCCCTTACTTTAATTAGTTTCTCATTATACTCATTTTAGAGTGTTGATTAATTCGAATTCACGCCGTGTAAAATTCATTAAAAAGGAAATATTTCCTATCAAAAAAGATTCATTCTGTAAGCTCGAACACTGAATTTCTGATTACGCATGAAGCATCATATGCATCGCATCATATTCCATGATAGTTAGTTAGGGCCCTTACAATTAAAGTAATTTTGAATTATAACATTGAGTTGTCTTCGTGTGTCCTATGTATCACGATTTGAGTCGTGGAAACCATCACTAATGCTTGTATTAGAGTAAACTGTTACATCACACCTCTTAAGGTAGAATACGACGTTTCTCTGAACTCTGCGTGAATGCGAAATGTTTTATTCACGGTGCTGCCTTTTTTGGTTTAACGTCAAGAAATAGCACATAACGAAAGGTACTCTACTATTATATTCTTTTAGTTAGCTTCCTGTGCGAAGGAGTTTGCTTATAAAACTTGGACAATCTTTTCATAGTAAACCACTAACTTGTATGACCAAATTTTCGTGTGAAAAAATTGGTCAATGGTCACTTATTTACTAATAGTCTAGGCCGGTCTTCACTGTTATAATCGGTATGATCAAAGTTGAGATTACGTACTCAAAGATACCATATTTAAATAAAAGAGCTGCCCTGTCAAAATCTAATAAAATATAAAGGCTGACTATTACAAAAATATAAAATAGAGAAAAGGATGTGATATGATCTTTTAGAAAGATTTAAAGGAAAATGAAACCTTTTCTCTTTAACAAAACAAACAAATTAACAAAGGGGTTTGGTAATTTAGGTGATGCTTTGCAGAAACATTAGGTTATTTTATTCTTTTCGTATATGATTATTAGGAAGGTGAGATTGGTTCAACGATTAACTAGAGAGGACAAGTTGGCAAATTTCCTAATTTAGTTTGTAATATCTCGTTTCTCATGCTTAAATGGGATTTTTGAATCTTATCTCTCCTTTTTTTTCTTTCTATTATTACATTGGAGATTTATTTAAAAGAAAAAAAACAACAGTGAGGAGGAAAACTTAGTTAAGGATTGTGCAGAATATTCAATTTACACCTTCTTTGAAGTCGATTTATATTTCTATTACGATAAATTGGGAAAAAAGAAAGAGGATAATGTGATTCTATAGATAAGAAATTCAACGGAAATAATAATTAAAATACGGTTTGAGCAGTTCTTTATTTCCTCCTGATTTTCTTTCTTCTTAAGCTTATAGTTTATTATTCTGACAGACTTTGCTCTATAGTTAATGGCTGAAAAAATCAAAAACTTACAAATTATTTAGAGATATTGTTCCCTAGTTAAATAAAGAGAATCTGATCTTATGGTTACTTCGTTTCTCTTTTTAATATATATATATATATATATATATATATATATAAAATTAATATTCCTATAAGTTAGAGATAATAAGTGATTCTAAAGGACCTCAATGATTGTAGTTTATGCAATTGTGAGCTGTATATTCTTCCAAATGTGATGTGGGGTGTTCAAAATCATAATGCAATTGACATAGATTTGTACATTCAAGACAATGAAAAGGCTAAAAGATATGATCAGCTTTCTTTGTACTATTATGAACCTAACTGTTGGAATAAGATATTAATTAAATGGAAAATCCGCTCTTTTTTTTTTTTTTTTTCCATTTCATAATTTTCTTGGCAAAGAATGAAAAAGAAATGGATTAGAATTGGTATCAGACATTTAGCATTGGCGGATATAGTATAGAGTTAACTGATTCAACTTAACTCAGTATTTTTGACATAGAATATATATATATATAAATGAAAAATTACTTAAAAGAATATTACATTTTAAACCTATAATTTCAAAAGTGTAATTGATTCAATAGTACGAACATAAATGTGGAACTATACCTGTTTACAGGACGGATTGGTCCGGGCTGGACACGAAAAAAATAGCCCGTCCGGTTAGTGGTCCGGGCTAGATAGTGGGCTGACTAACTGGGCTGCTAACGGGTTGGGAATTTTCGGGTTAATTAGGGCCCGTCCGGGTTTGGGCTTAGCGGGTCCGAACCGGCCCGTTTTTATTTTATTTTATAGTATAGTACGCTTTTCTTATTCAATGTTATTGATACTTAAGTGTTTGCAAACTTTTAATTAAGAAAATAAGTATTTTAAGGCTTAGAATTAAACTTTTTAAAGTTTTACATTTGAAATTTAAAATTTAAAATTTTATAATTGAAAGTAAGTGACTACAAAAAATTATTTAATAAGACCAATATGTAAGGATCAAACTCTGACGACTTTCATTTTATATTTTCATTGAATAATAAATAATACTTCAAATTAATTTGTAAATTCTATTTTAATTTTTTTAATTTTTGAACTTGCAAATTAAAAATTTACAACAATTATAAAAAATAAGAAAGAGTACATCACATGCCTTGCATCATTTTTGTAAGTTCATCCATGTCAATATGAGGTTCTTGGTTTCCGGCATTGCTTGAATCGGGAACCATAAACCATTATATCTCCAATTTCTTGGTTCTCCGTTTCACCTACCTCTTCACGCCCTTGATTTCGCTGTTATGATCTTATCCAATCTCTGAAGCACACTAGAACTTCCAAAGCGTTGCTACCCAATGAATGACGGGTATCTCCTAGCTGTTGCCTTGCTTTGCTAAATGCGCTCTCTGATACGACTGTTGAAATCAGCACATTTAGCACGTCTCGAGCCATGGCCGAAAGAACAGGAAACTGATTTGAGTTGCTCCTCCACCAACCCAGCGGTAGAAATTCCTTTGTGCAGGTCTCTAGTGACTTTTGCAAGTAGAATTGGAGTTCATCAATATTCTTGCTACTGGTTTATTGATGCTCTCGTAGTGTAGGCCAAATCAAATAATCTTCAACACCATCATAATCCTCCAAAACACCGAATGTAGATGTTGAAACTGAACTTGAAGGAATATCTGCATCTAAAGCAGCAGAAGCATCAATAATATTAGCATAATAATTATATAAAGTTTGTAAATATTTGTGTAGATCAGAAATACAAGTTTCAACATCAGGGGTTTCAGTTGGTCCGATATCCATATAAACATATAAATTAGTGATTAATTGGCGACAAATGGTCATTTTGATAGAAGGGTTTAAAATGGCACCAATTAGGTTAATAGGGGGAATTTGATAGAAATATTTCTTAAATTTATCTAGCATAGATTCAACAACAAAACTATATCCTTCTTTCTTCTTGAAATTATGGAGTAAAAGAAAAATTTCAGCAATATGAACTAAACCATTTGCAATAGCAGGATAATAAACTCCAGAAAACTCAAGTGTAGCAACATAAATTTTTTGTAAAATTTTTGCAACATCTTCAATGACATTCCAAGTTCTAGATGTTGACAAACGGTTAGGATCGATACAATGAGAATTAGCAACTTCAGTTATAATTCTACCTAGTAACTATTTCTTCAGGCATGAGTCTTGGTTTTAGTCCATATTGTACACATTTATCCTTGAATGCATTTAATCTAGCACTTCAATTATTTCCTTGAATTATACCAACAACTCTTCTAACTAAAGTGATCTCATTTCTAAATAATCCAAGGCCACTCTTAACAATTAAATTATAAATATGACATGCACACCTCTCATGAAATATTTCAGAAAGTGGTGGGTGTAGATACAATTTTAATAGTGTAATAGCAGAATTATTGTTAGAAGCATTATCAAATGACATACATAAAACTTTTTCTGAAAGATTGTAAAATATAACAACTTCATGGATAGTATTACTTATAAATGCACCAGTATGACTTTGATCTTTATCATATTTAAAAGCAATAATACATTTTTGCATACAAATATTATCATCTATCCAATGGTATGTAACAGTCAAATAATCATTTCCACTAAAAGCACGACCAATATTAAAAGTAAGAGAAGCTCTACAAGAAAGACTCGCGAACAAATAACGGATATATGCTTGATATTGTCGAATAAGCCTAAAGATATCAGCTCTACAAGTACTTCTAGGAATACCTTTACACAAAGGGTTATAAATTCTTTGAATATAAGTAACAAGATATGGTGAAGTAGCAAAACTAAAAGGTAAACAACCTAAAACAATCATTTTAGCTAATTCTTCCTGACCTTTCACTATATTGTATTTACCCATTAAATTGCCAGTACCCGGGTTAAGTTTTTATTGCCCACCTTCCTCATCAACACCCCATGCAATAGCGTGGTTATCTACCATGTGCCTACGAAGTTGACACGTTCCCCCTTGCTTACCTCCGGTCTCATGTTTATAAACCTTCTTACAAATTTGATATCTTATATAATTTTTATCTTCTTCTAGTCTTTCAAAAAATATTGCAACATTTACTTCTTAATCTTCGATTCTTCTTAATAGGGAGGGGAGGCCTACCAGTATTACCACGATCTCCACCCCTAGTATTTTGACTAGCAGTATCAGGTGTAGGTGGTGGTGTTTCAAGTTTATCAGGTGATTGAATATCATCTAGATTATCATCTATACCGTAATCTTCTTGAAGTTGCTCATAATCTACATTCAAATTTGGGAATACATAAGTACCCCCTTGACCTATAGCTGGATTTTCAGGTGAACTTTCAGAAATATGTGTAAAGCTACTAGAAGAACTAGTACCACCTCTTGATCTTTTAGGATTTTTACTCTTACTACTACCCATAGTAGTACACACTTTTTTGGATACTCTAAATATATCAATTATGTAAGTTAAATTAAAAAGTTAAATTAATAATTCTAAATAATAAAATAAAAATATACACCAAAGAAGAGAAAGAGATAAAATGAGTGTACCGGGACTCCGGATGCCGCACTAAATTTGATATCACACTTCAATTGATATTTGATGATATTGATACCACACTTCACTTGAATACTTTATATTTGATAATTATAATTTTGTAGTGACTAGAGTAAAAATTTGAAGAAACTTAAAATAATAAGTAATTGAGAACTCGAGAGCAATAAGCAATATTATCACGAGAGAATTGAGAGAGAATTAGAGTAGTAAGAGAGCAAATTGTGAGAAAAAATGAAGAAGGGGGGCTATTTATAGTTTTTAAAAGTTAAAATTATAATTTATTAATTATTAGGTGTGGGAGGCTATTTTCTTAAGGCGGTGTCGAAAAGGCCAAAATTGCAAAAAATAAATTTGACAGTTGGTAACGGTCAAAAAGTTTTTTAAAAAATAAAATTTGTCTAACGGTAATCGGGTTGGACCGGGTTGTAGCCCGGTAAAAATTCGGAAGTGGGTAACTGGGCTAACTGGGTTCCGGGGCACCTGTTACCAAAAAAGGGTAGCCCCCGTCCGGCTCCACCCCTAACCCTCCCCAACCCGTCCCACCCCCCTAACGGACCGGACTGCCAGTGTCCCGTCCCGTCCCGACCTGTTTATCAGGTTTAGGTGGAACCTATTAAATTTGAATGATATTTAGCATATTGTGCAATAACTACCACACTAAAATGTATGTCGCATTTTCAGTTCTTACGTGTAACTATTATGATTTCAGACAAATTAATAAAATCTTTGCTTTTCTTTTTTTAATCTTCTTATTTTTACTTTTCTTTGTCCAGGAAAGTAGTGATATGGAACATAAAGACCTAGATGTAAAGTTCATCCACATATAAGTTCATCTTCATTATTTGCCATTCTAACGGATGTCGAAAATTTATAGCGCACACTAACTTACCAGCATCCGATATTGTTCGTACACCATTTATCACATACCATCAGGGTCGGACTCACATGCTGTCAAGCGGCTTCGGTTGAATCCGCTTTAATCAAGTGTGCGGTCTGTTAAAGTGGTGAAGAGGGTACAAAATGTATGGAAGGCGTCGTGTTCGAGTCCCATTTATGGCGCTTGTACATTTTGTTTGTGATCTCTAGTGGGCAAGAGTTATGTGCGTACAAGACAGATTGTCCATTCTGAATTTACTATTCTTACCTTTGTCTTTTTTCTATTTCACTTTATTTTTATCTTGAAATTAATAAAAATTATTCTACAGTTTTACCTACTTCAAAAATTAATCTATCTACAAAGTGAATTTTGGTTGTTTCGGCCTTAAATTTTGATAAAACATGAAAGTATATTTGTTTAAATTATTTAAGAAAAAAAAAATGATCAAACCCTACGTATCTTACCCGACATTACTTATATAAATAGCCATCATCATCTTTTAATGAACCCATTTGTATAAAATTTCAGGTCCGTCGCATACCATACTTAAATGATATGTATTCTTACTTTATTTTTTAACTGCTACACTTAAATTACTTAGCTCAGCATAAATATCTGGGGTAAGTGTTTACCATGGTTGGTAGAACAGACTTTCAGATCATAACTTTTTCCTTTTTGGCTGAAATTTCTCTTGTCCATTAAATCAACATGAAATTATAAGCTTTGCATAAGGTGAGAAGAATTAGCTGTTTCCTTCTTTCCCTGCAGGCAAGTTAAAAGCGCATAACATAAAATTTTCCAGCCTAGCATCCCACATCGAAAGCTAACAAAAGCCAGAAAGGAGAGAACTGATATAAATGCTGAAGGCCGTGCATAAGCTTAAGCATACCTTTCTCGGCCTTTTGGCTAAGATCAAGTGTAGTATCTGTTCTTATCAGTTTAATATCTGATATGTAAGTCATTGACTTACACGATATTAACTCAATTTATTTTAGGGGGAAAGTCTATTAAGGTAGCTTGCTACCTGGACCTTCGTGTGTCGCTTTGGTGTTGCACTACAGCCAAAGCCTGGCGCACCCCACCAAATCTAATCCAAATTTTGAACGGCCCTTGCTTTATATTTGCTTAATTAGTGTATTTGACATTATAGTTCGATGATCTGCATTTCTAATTAGTATTTCTCTATACATTGTTGATTATCCACTTTTTTGAAAGGTGGATTTAGAATTTTTAATAATATGTTAGCTAAATAATTTAATATTCAATCAAGTATACCATTTAGCCTATATATAAAATACCTAGTTTGACGAAGCAACCAGTGCCCCATATATTGGGCTATAAATCTGCCACTGCTTTTCTAGCCATTCACAAGAATCCATAGTCAAAGTGAAGTTACAAAACTTGCTTCATCATTTCCATGGTGAAGAAAGGAAAATTATTGGGGTACCAATATTTCCAAAAAATGTACAAGCTTACAGTAGATTGAAACTTAGGTTTCTAATGGAAATCTGCATCCTAAAATGAACAAATGTTATGGTCTCCAGTTCCTTTGCGACTGACAAGGACATGTCGACCTTAATATGGGTGGAGTGGAAAGGGGGCATGGGGCACATGTATCAACGGGTTCAACTTAACCCATCATTTTTGACATGAAATATAGATATAAAACGTAAAGGGTTTAATTATAAAAACTTTTTTAAGATTAAATTGAATATATCAGTTTAAATTCTGAATTCGTCTCGTGAGGAGCACGGTGGAAGAGGTCAAGAGGGAGACACCAGTAGTACATTGGAAAGGCTTGAGCTGTTATTTTTTTCTTGTTGTTCTGTTTTAGTTAATGAATATGAAAGATATTTTCGATGTAACTTGGTCAGTTTTCATTGTTTATATTGAAAAAAATAATACTGGAAAAGTTACTTTAACGTTTTATTATAAATTAATTATGCCTTGATATGAGTTGCATCACGTTTAGTCTGGGGTCTTTTGTCCCAACATTCAGTGGAATGCACCAAGTGCGAATGGAATTTCCACATTGAAAAGAAAGTTGAGACGTTTGCACTCTTATTTAGCCCAAACCGTGGGATCATAAGCAGGACAAATCTGGTTAGAATAAAAGCTTCCTACACTATACATTATTTGTTAGTTAAAAGTTAATTACAAACAATTATTTTTTATAACCATCTCGTAACTAACAACAATAACATACACAGTATTATCCCACATTGTGGGATCTGAGGAGGATAGTGTGTACGCAGACCTTACCCCTACCTTGTGAGGATAGAGAGGTTGTTTTCAATAGACACTCGGCTCAAGAACGTATAAGCATTACATTAATGAAAATATAGACAAGAAGAGACAGTACCAAAAAGTCATACAAAAGCAGAATAAAAACAACAAGATAGTAAGGTGATCAACAATGAAGAAAACAACGGTTAGTCATAAAAACCTACTACCAACAGAAAACAAAACTGCGTGTCAATACTACTGTTATGAACACTCTAGACTACCTACTCTATTACCCTAATCCTCGACCTCCATACTTTCCTATCAAGGATCATGTCCTCGATCGGCTGAAGTTGCGCCATGTCTTGCCTAATCACCTCTCCCCACCTTTTCTTAGGCCTACCTCTACCTCTCCGTAATCCCTCCAATATCAACCTATCATACCTCCTCACCGGGGCGTCCGTGCTCCTCCTCCTCACATGACCAAACTACCTAAACCGTGCTTCTCGCATCTTGTCCTCAATAGGGGCCACACCCACCTTGTCGCGAATAACCTCATTTCTGATCCTATCTAACCTGGTGTGCCCGCACATCCATCTCAACATCCTCATCTCTACTACCTTCATCTTCTGGACATGAGCGACCTTGACTGGCCAACACTCAGCCCCATACAACATCGTTGGTCTAACCACCATTCTGTAGAACTTACCCTTAAGTTTCGGTGGCACATTCTTGTCATACAAAACGCCGGAAGTGAGTCTTCATTTCATCCATCCTGCCCCAATACGATGTGTGACATCTTCATCAATCGCCTCATCCTCCTGAATAATAGACCCAAGGTACTTAAAACTTCATCTCCTAGGGAAGACCTTCGAGTCCAACCTCACCTCCCCTTCCCCTTCTTGAGTCTCACTACTGAACTTACACTCCAAGTACTCTATCTTGGTCCTGCTCAACTTGAAATCTTTAGATTCCAGGGTCTGCCTCCATACCTTTAATTATGCGTTCACCCGTCTCTTGTCTCGTCAATCAAAACAATATCATCTGCAAATAGCATGCACCACGGCACCTCCCCATGGATGTGGCGCGTCAGTACGTCCATCACCATAGCAAACAAAAAAGGGCTAAGTGCCGACCCCTGATGCAATCCCATCATAACCGAAAAATGGTCCGAGTCCCCACCACCGTCCTCACTTAGGTCTTTACTCCATCATACATGTCCCTAATCAACTAACATATGCCACATGAACAACTCTAGCCTCCAAACATCTCCACAAAACCTCGTAATTGAAACTCATCAATTCGGCTAATTCAGATTCATGCCGCGTAGGACACATTATAAAAGAGTACTCCGTACCAAGAGTTTCTTCGTTTCAAAGCTAAAATCTGAGACCTCAAATAAAAGATGAAAAAATCTCGCTCATCCCACACCCCTCAGTGATACAAATAATTTTGCGTATATAGTAGCAAAAGTTCATAGCATAAAGAAGAAGATGAGTAACGTATTATGACCGCCGCTTAAACTGCAATATAGGAGGAAATGCAATTTATAGGATGATCATAACTTTAGGAAATTAACCTTTAACAAAGCAAAGTCTGAGATTATTTTTTTCTTTCTTATTTAGCCTTTTTTTCCAAGAGAAGAATCCTATGGAAACATAAATAACTATATGCAAGATAATGCATTAACAAAATAGGTCAATGAGAGAAAAGAGAAACCAATAAAAAAAGTAGTGATCAAGAAAATAGTGGTGGTAGATATGCACACCCCATTCTGGAAACATTATCTTTCCAAGAACTAGAAAAATTAAGTAGAAAAAATTGAAAAGACAGACGTCTATGAAACTTCTAATAAAAGCCCAATATTTCCAAAGACCATATATCTTAAAAACTCATTAGTTAGTCAATCAGCTTGATTATATTACAAGAAAGCATTTCTCAAAAACTCACAAGCTAGTCAATTTACTTGATTACAAAAAAGCTTAGACTTTTCTCTCTACCGTTACAAGGTAGGGATAGGATCTGCGTAATACATTATACTCCTTAAACCCCACTTATGAGATTACACTAAGCTTTTTTGTTATTGTTGCTGTACAAGAAAGCTTAGACTTTTATAATATAGAAATCTTGGACACCCCTAAAGGGGAAAATATATATACACTCTAGTAATCAAAATTGCCATTGTGAATTGATCCTAGCAAATGACACATTCATTTTTCATATGAACCTTTAAAAACAGTTTTCCTAAGCTGCAACTTCTTTGATCCAAACATTTGTGTGTCAGCAAATCATGCCCCTCCATTGTCCTAGCCTTTTCAATCCCTTCACACCCCTGAATTCAATTACACAAGAAAGAAAAACACAATCAGCATCATTAGGATAAAGGGTCAAAGACAAGCATAGACGGAGTGGGGGCGCAAGTTAGCAAGCAGAATGAGGTTCTGCTAAAGTGCGCCATCAAGAAATTGAGAACAAGATTTTGACCTCTTATCTTGTGATTTCCATTGGGCACTGAGCCTCTCATCTAGCCTTTGCTTGGCTTCTCTAGCAACTTCTCCTAGTTTCTCATCTTGGTATTCTTGGTTTGTTGCACTTCTTTCCTATTCAGTCAAATAACACAAGAATTTGTATTATCATGCCGTTACAAACACAAGATCTTTATTTGAGAAGGTACATAGCGGCGAATTCAAGATTTAGATGTGGTGGATTCAAACGAGTGTGATCTTATTATAAGTATACAATTTTTAGCTTATGTACATATAGTTAAAACAGAAAGAAATGAATTCAACTACAAGATTCATCGTAGATTCGACTTTGTATATACATCCGATTCAATTAGACAAAGGAGGCACAAAATGGGAGAAGGAATTTGACCTATATATATAACAAAATACAATTTTTCTTCTTCGGCGAAAGGTGTTCAACTGACTGCCTTTCAACCACTGTAGCTATTACTAGGGGATAGGAAAGGAATTAGAACCTTAGAAAAGCTTGAGCTAAGAATATGTTCATGTCTGCTTGTGTAGAGACAAAGAAAAGATTTCCTTGTAGATGAAAAACCAGATGATGAATCTAACAACCCACTGTTTTTATGAAACTTTCTTCTTCTAGCACATTCAACACCAGCAAGCATACCTGCCATTTTTTACTCAAAACTCAAAAAAGGAAATAAGAAAGAAGAAAAATTAATAGGCTTAACTATTTTCTATGATGTGTTGTTTTCTTTCTCTTTCATTTGGCAAGTGTAAAAACGTTGATTAAATAGAACTATGAAAGGAAGGTGGTAGGAAGGATGTGGGAAACTTCATAGGACTTTAAGTTCAATTTCTTTATTGCTTCTTTTTTTAAAATATTGGTTTAATCATAGAGCTAGTATGCAATTTATTTTAAAACAATACTTTTTTCCATAATTAGTCTTCTTGTTTGATTTTTAAATAATTTTTTTTTGCATGTCTAATTTTAATGAATATGGAAGAAAGTTCCAATATAACCGAGGAGTGTCCATTTTACATAGGTTTAGGAAAATAAATAAAGGGAAATTACCCGCTATATCCATTTATAACTAGCTCATTGCAAAAGTTGGTCAATTCATAAAATATTACTAATATTAGCCAATTAGCTATTTGTAGCAAACAAATGTCAAATTTTTGCTTTCTTTTGAGTGGGTGTTATTAGAATAAATTAGGTACATCTTAAGGAGCTTGAATCTCAATTTTGGGATGATTTGGTAAAATTTTGAGGTGCTTTGAATTGAAAATTCGAAGTAAAAACTGAAAATGAAAAATAATAATATGTGTATCACATTGTGTATCATTTGTGTATCACATATGTATCGTATTTGTATCAATTATGTATCACATGTATATCCATGTATAGCTGTGTGTAAGATACATGCATGATACATGTTTGATACATGTGTCACAGAAGAATTTTTTGAACTCGATTTAATTACAAATTTTGATACAAAACCAGTCCAAATCACCTCCAATCTTCTTCAAATTTTGTATATTTACTTATCTATATGTTTTCAATAAATTTCAACTATACTCATTGAAAAAAAAAAATCCTTTTTTGCTTACATTTTTGGAATATTATATATATTTTTTTATATTTTATCACCTTATTTGCTACCTCATCCATGAAATTTCATTTTCGGCTTGCACCTAATGTTGCTAATCACGCTTGCATGTGATTCTTTGAGAGAAAAAATCTTATTTATTTGGTTTTCCAATTTTTATATGTGTTTGGCTAGTTTTGGTAAGGCAATGACTAATGGCTAGAGTTTGGTAAGTTGAGACTTATTTGGGACATTTGTGTAAGTTTTCCATAAATAAATAAAAGAAAAGAGGTGTGGAATGAGTTCTCCGGAAAGAGAACAAGGGGGGGAATTTGGGCCAGATCTACTACAGTAAGAATTTGGGCTTCTTAAATGGTGAGAGAGAAATTGGGCCAAGCTATTGTTGGGCCAATTTATAGGGCCAACTGCTGTTCAAAAGCACAAGGGACCACGTGAATAGTCCAATGTTATCCAACTAAGGATCTCTCTCTCTCCATGCACACTTTGCATAAGACAAATTACATTTGGGCTACACATGAAGAGATGAACGCTCGCCTCAGATATGCGGGTATAAACTAGGGATCAACAACAACAACAACCCAGTATAATCTCACTAGTAGGGTCTGGGGAGGGTAGTGTGTATGTAGACCTTACCCCTACCCTGGGGTAGAGAGGCTGTTTCCAAATGACCCTCGGCATCCTTCCCTCCAAGAACTCCCCACCTTGCTCTTGGGGTGACTCGAACTCACAACCTCTTGGTTGGAAGTGGAGGGTGCTTAGCATCAGAGCAACCCCCCTTGTTGAATAATCGGCCGGATACAACTATAATTTTTCTAATCGGTATACACACACACACACACACATATATATATATATATATATATATAATGTATAGGGTAAAATTGATTTATATTAAATGACTGAATAGTGGCGTGACACGTGAAACCGAAAACATGCAGAAAGATAAATCGAGTAAGAACCAAGACCGGGGACAAAAACTGCGGTTGGTATCGGATAGAACCCGAAGGGAGCATAATCAACGGGAGTGGGTCGAATATTTGTCACCAGATGTCATTTAATGTAGAATATTCCCTAGTATTAAATAGGTAGCCGTTGTAGAGAATTTTAGCATTCATGGTCTGCCGTTACATATTCATCAATGACCCCCTTTATTGTCATTTAAGAGGGGCTTGATCGTAGGATCTTATTCCTTATGTATAACAATAAATAGTAGTTTCAACAACCATTGTAAGGGGACGAAATCTTTGGCAAAACTTATGCTACATTCTATTCTCGAGCTAAATAATACAACATTACTTTTTCTTGCATATTGTTCTTATTTCTGTCCTCACAGACATTGCTTTCGGGGTCAAGCCTGTCATTTTCTTTGATTTTAGCGCTAAGTCTTATCTTTAATCTTATTTATTTATCATTTTTCGGAGCAAATCGGCCCGTTTGTCTATAAATCACAAAACAAATTCAACTGTATTATTTTAAAGATAAGCAAATACCTCACCAACTATATTTAGTTCATTTATTAATGGTCTCTTGTTAAAAGAGCTATATAACAAAAAAAAAACATTTGTAATATGCCATTAATCGATCTTTAGGTAGAATCCTTTTGAACTAGTGATATTCTATGCAAGAAGAAATACTCTAAATCGATTTTTACATCAAATCAATAAATGTAAGACATGTATTTTATACACATTAAATGATATATATTTTCACTTTAATTTTTAATTGTTAAGATTAAATATTTAATTTAATTTAAATACCGCGTGTAGATAAATATTTATCTTTTACAATTTAGTATTCATTAACTTTATTAATTTAAATTCGTACCATATAAAATACATTAAAATAAAAGAAACTCTACCATAAGTTTTTATATCTATACGGCTCGAAATCGAGATTAACAGCTTGTTTGGATGGTTGTTACCCATTGTATCGTATTGTATTGTTATGCTAAAACAATGTTTGTTTTGATTGTCTATTTAAAATTGATTGTATCGTATTGTTAAATACATTATTCCAGAACAACCAAAAGCCCCATTTTATGAAACAACCAATTTGGTGTGGTGCGATCGTTTCCTATTTTCTTTTCTAATTATATCCTTATTTATTATTCCATAATTCTATTTTATCATTTAATTTTTTTTTATTTTAACTTCAAATCTCCAACATATTGACCTACTTTGTCTTTATCCATCTTTTCTAGAGTTGGTTTGCCATTTCTAGAGTTGGTTTGCTCCGTTCTTTTTATTATCCAAGTCTCCGTTCGATTCTGTCTCTTTTCATAGTTTTTTTTTTTGGTGTTTCTAATATTAGTTAACATTTTTTTTCCCAGGTTTTTGTTCTTGTTTCCAAACTACGTAATTAATGATAAATTAGTAGAAAGAGGTTTTCTTAAATTATTTTTATGTGTTATTCTTGATAAATTTTATTTAAAATAATTGCGGATATTTTAGTGAACTTATCAGTTACAGTACTGTACGATACAGTCAAACCAACAATAAAAGTATTATTTAACAATAGCAAACGATACAATCTATTCAAATATTGTATCCATAAAATGATATAATACAATACAATACAGTATAATAGAATACGTTATAAAACGATGGGTAATAATGATCCAAACATAGTGTAAGGCTTGCCAAGCTTTTAAGTATTTATACATGATTAGTCTAAAGTGTTGTATTTCCGAAATAAGAATAGTGAAAACAATCCTCATAGAAATAAATCAAGGTGAAAGCCCTACACATACTCCGCACCCTTTTCCTCACAACACAAATCACAAGCTCTACACTTCACTATCACAATGGAGGACAACGAATTCACCACATCACCACTCTCTCTCAAACAAAAACTCAAAAACTCCCTCTGCTTCTCCTGCTGTTTCCCCTACCACCCCCGTAACACCACTACCTCCACCACCAAACTCCACTCCCTCAATTACCGCCCTCCTCCTCCGCCCTCCTCCGACGAAAACCCGTCGCTGATTTGGATCAAGAACGACTTCCCTGATATCAAAGACAAGTGCCGTACGATCTTCAATTTCATCGGTAACGGTAATGGGAACCGACACAAACGGCACTCTTCTGCTGAGTTCCGTTACGACCCGTTAAGTTACGCGTTGAATTTTGAAGACGGGTATGAGGATGATGAAGCCCCTTTGGGGAATTTCTCTTCTAGACTCCCTCCTCCGCCGTTGCCGTCGGTGAAGGCTTTGTCTCTCACGGCGGCGAGCGTGTGAGTACTGGTGAGAGTTTGGTTTTTTTTGGGGAGTATTTTAACTCTATATTATCTTTTTCTTTTTTTATATTTCTGGAAATATATTATAATAGGGGATGAAATTACAGTTTCTGAGCTTTGGTAATTTGTACATAGATAAATCTTTGGTAAAACTGTGGACCGATATTTACGCTAAGTCAATAAATATACGTTTTATTTTGTACATACTTACAAAGTTAAATATCTTTTTGGTACTTTAGTGATTTTAGTGTAATAAAATAAAAGTTGAGTGAGTGACTGTCCAGAAATTTTACCCTATAGAATTAGCTTCTTATTATTGATATTAGTAGTAGTACTTATTGCTTCAATGGAATTTTGAATGATATTTCTATGAATTAACTGAGCAGAACAATTTATGGATTACTGCAGTGGAGTTTAGCTGAGTAATAGTTTGCAATTATTTTACATGCCTTTTAAAAAACATTAACGAGAAAAAGGATTAAACTACTTTACCCTTATTTATATTTTAAGATAAAATTTCTTTTTATTAAATATTTATTCTATTTATGTGTTATCTTCATCTTCAAGAATAATTATTATTAAAAGTATATAAAAAATAATTAATTTTATCTTGAACTTCTAAAATAACAAATAATTTAAGACAATTATTATTAGTAACCACGACCGATAATATTAGACGGATTGAATAATATTTACTAGTAACTATTTTCGCAACTGAAATATTTGTCCATGGTTGTTGGTTGTTACATTTGGTAAAAAACAATTAATTGGGAATTTCAAGATTTTTTTGGTGCAGCCAAAATGATAACAGACATGATAGAATCGTAAAGTAACAAACTATGATTATATTTTTGATTTCTATGAAAGATTCTTTTATTCCATCCCTGGTCTCATAGCTAAAAAGGTTCATAGATCTCAAAAACATGGAAATTTAATACTCCGTCCGTCCACTTTTATTTGTTATGTATCCTAAAAATAGATTTTTATTTTTACTTATCACTTTATGCATATCAAGAGAATGACAAAAATAATTTTCTGTTATACCCACAGTATTTATTACTCATTTCAAATCATTTTCTCAAATCCAACAAAATATGCATCAATTAATATGGGTATCATGATAAATTATGCACTTTATTTATTATTTCTTAAGGGACGTGAAAAATCAAAACGTGCCAAGTAAAAGTGAACGGAGGGAGTACTACTTTTATATTCCTCGGCCCCAACAACAAAAAATTAAGTGTCATCTCGTAAATAAAGTCTACCGAAAATAATGTGTATGTAAACTTTACTCATATTTGGTATAAATAGAAAAATTATTTTCGTTACACCTTTGGCACGTAAACAAACATATACTCAGCAGTTATGAACAAAGTAGTGAAGTGGTGGTATTATTGAATAGTAGTTGATTTGTTTTCAGATATTTCTTAAAGCAGATAAATTTGCACCTCTCAATATTGGAGAGGTGGTAATAGTTTGAAAAATCTTTAAAAAGTGAATTTTTTTTAAAAAATGAAACTTACAAACAACCAAGTTCCAGGTAAACTTTTGAGGCTATTGAGACTTTTGCTCGAATTCTATAAAAATAAAAATAACATTACATTCATATCAGATTTTTAAAAATACATTAATCTTCTTCGAGTCGATTTTTTTGGTTTTTTTTT
>AWOL01S0019528.1:103667-152670 GCA_000715115.1 Nicotiana otophora | reverse complement strand
GGCATGAGGCATTTTTGGAATGTCCAATCAAATATTGGTTGAGGCCTTAGCTTTGGTACTCTTATCATATTGCATTGCTGATTTTGTTTAAAGGGCTAATGTCCTAGTTCAAGTTGGTCTCTAGTCAACATCAAATCGTTTTTATGCTTTCGTGTTGAATTTTACTATCCTTAACTATTAAAGTAAAGAACAAAAAACAAAAGTTTGCCAAAGTATTGAGTATTATTATGATGTAGATTTGAGTATAGGTGAGATTTTCTGTCACTCTCACTATGGTCTTTTCGTGCCCCAATATAATTAATATTAGAGGCGGAATCAGGATTTGAAGTTTGTGGATTCATGATTCTAGTTCTTTTAAGTTATTGAGTTCTAACTTAATAATTTGTGCGTGTTCAATGAAGGGATTTTTTTCCCTAGTAATACTATAATAAAGACTTTATTACCAATTTTCTCTAGGTTTAGTAGTTTTTCCCAAATACCCTAATTTCTTTAACATTTTTTATACAATTAGTATATTAATTTTCTAAGCCCGTAGGTTTTTAATACTACCGTAACAAACGCATTCAGTTACAAGCGAAGTAACTTGGATTTATCTACCTCAAAATCCATCAATCTCCGCCCATAATCTCCATCTCTTCTTTTTCCTACCATAAACAGAGCAGCATAAAATCTAAATAGAATAGATTAAATCGATATTTTGTTACATTTGACGAACGAAATTCGCCTGGAGAAGAAAAATCACTCATTGTGATACAATTATGAAGTTTGACATCGACTCTAATTCAAAGCCTGATAGAAATTGATATGGTGACTATGGCAATCATGCTTCAACACTCAGGCCAATGGGATATTACTGGCCGATATGTCGATTTTAATGTCGACGGAGTTGTAATCAACATAGAGTCAAGCTACGATGAGTTAATTTCAGTCATTGCTAGGCAATTATCTATAGATACCTCTGTTAAAGTAATGGAGATCAAATATATAGTCAATGACAGGTGCCCTCCCATGAACTTCACAATGATATGGGGCTACGACTATATATAGAGACGAAAAGGAACTACAAAGAGTTCGGAATGTATCCATTATATATAACACTTAAGAAATTCACGCCGGACTAGAATACGGTAGACGAGAATATCATTGCAGAGTCCTTCGAAAATGCACAAAATAGCTTGCTACAGTTACCATACAATGGTGATACATTCAGCAGTGTTTCTGAGAAAGAAAATTTGCTTGAGGTGGATCCATGTGATGACAATGGTGGTTGTGAGTGTTTAATAATAGCATACACACTACCTAAAAGCATTGAGGTCTGTCAGATTTACCTAGACAAATATACGATTGTCAGTGCGATGAAGCATTATGGAGTTATGAACACATTCCAATTCCGGGTGAAAAGGTCATATGAAAACACGTATTACTTTTGACAAATATGCAAATATAATATTAGCATGCAAAGAAATGTTTGTATTCCTAGTTATTGTATTTAATTTTTGTATGGTAAGTGGGTTAATTTCGCTTCATGCTTAAGTAAGTGGGTTTTTATCAATTATTCAGTGCTATAAAGTGTAACGACCCGACTTGTCATTTTAAGAATTTACGCCGATTAGTAACTTAAGGTCTAGAGCAGCGTCGCAATATGTATTATGACCCGCGAGTGTGGTCGAGTTTGATTTTCTGAAGATTCAGAATTTAATTAAAAGAACAATTCTTATTTACAAGCTTAAAATGGAAAGAGTTGACCGAAGAGTTGACTTTTGAGCAAACGATCTCGGAATAGAATTTTGATGATGTCAATAACTTCGTATATTGATTTCGGACTTCCACGTATGTCCGAATTCGGATTTGGAAGTCCGTAGGACAATTCGACGCATTTTGGCGAAAGTTGAAAATAATATAAGATTTAAAAACACCCTACCAAAGGATGATTTTTTAATAACGAGGTCAGATTTCGATTCCGAAAATGGAAATAGCTCCATAAGTCAATTATAACTTGTGTGCAAAATTTGAAGTCATTTCGGATTGATTTGATACGTTTCGGCGCAAAATATAGAAGTTGGAAGATTTGAAAAAATATATAATTCGATTCGATGCGCGATTCATAATTTCGACATTGTTTGACATGGTTTAGAGCCTCGACTAAGTTCGTATTGTATTTTGGGACGTGTTGGTATATTTGATTGAGGTTCCGAGAGCCTCAGGTGGATTTCGGAATGTTAACGGATCAATTCGGACTTGAAGAAAAGCTGCTGGAATTTCTGGGTAGCTTGTTGTTTTTTTCACAGGTGCGTGAACAGTACCACTGCATGTGCGTGAACAGTACCCGCAGGTACGTGAACAATACCCGCAGGTGCGAATCTAGGCAGAATGTTAAGGACCAAAAATTGGTCATTTTGCCATTTTCGTTTTGGATTTTTGGAGCTCGGATTTGGGCGATTCTGGAGGGAGTTTTCATAAGCTTGGTTGGGGTAAGTGTTATATACCCTAAAGTGTTTATATTTCATGAATCCATGATTATATTTATCATTTAATTCGGATTTAAATGGAAGAAATCAAGATTTTTGTAAAATCTTCCAAAAACGAAAATTTAAGATTTGGAGGTCGAGTTGCTATTGGAATTCGATAAAATTGGTATGGTTGAACTCCTATCGGAATGGGTGTTCGTATTTCATGAAAATTATGTCGGGTTCTGAGGGTCGGGCCCCGCATTGACTTTTTGTTGACTTTTGGGAATAAAATTTTAAGTCGACGTATTATTATCCGAAATTATTTCCGATGAATTTTAATGAAGTTATGCAATTAATTAGGATAGATTTGAGCTATCCGGAGGTCAATTCAAGCAAAAAGGCAATTTTGGAATATCGGCATAACTTCAAAAAGGTAAGTGTCTTGCTTAACCCCGAGTGGGGGAATTTTCCCTTAGGCATTGAGTCTTATGTGCAATTTATGTAATTGAAAACTATGTACGCGAGGTGACAAGTACGTACTTGGTTTATATGTGCAAATTTCATTGATTAAAAATCCGTAGATGCCCTTATGTATTAAATTAAAAATTATTGGCACTTATTAAATCCTCTATTTGTCATGCCTAGATCCTTGTTTGTTGAAATTATTTTTACATGATGATTTAGTGTGATTGCCACCTTGATTTTTATGTGAAATATTATTTTATTGAGTTGTTCACTTCCGAATATTTTGTTAAGATTTTGTGCACATTATGGTCGAGCCATGGGCTCCTTATTGTGAAAAATAAGTATTATTGATTTTTGTGGCAAGTTGTGATATTTGAACACTTGATATGCAATTTGTGATAAGTTGTAATATTTGAGCAATTGATGTGCAATATGTGATTTTGGCACATTATATTGTGAGAGTTATGTTCGGGTGTTTGCACGAGATTTCTGCCGTGCTATTATTACTATTGATTTATGCGCATGCGGCGTGACAAGACGGGCTATATATTTATATGTGGGTTTGCGCATGTGGCGAGACAAGGTGGGAATATTATTGTGCGCGTGTGGCGAGACAAGGCGGTAATTCACTTTACTATTGCACATGTGGCGAGACAAGGTGGGCTATGTCGAGGATTGAATTATGATTTGTGATGGACTGGGGGCATTGTTGTTGTTGCATATTTACTTTTGTGACTACGAGACGGTATCTCGGGAGTGCCTTTGTTGACATTCTCTGTGGTTGTACTTGTCTTCGGTTATTTTTATATTTCCATGATGGGTAAATTGTTGTGTTCTTCTGTGATGTAATATTTGATTCTATTATGTGTTTGTATCCCTTGTTGTAATATGTTAGCTTTAGTTTTTGTACGAGACTCTGGGGATTTGTGATTTTAGTATTTATTAGTTTTCAAGGTTAAGTTATTTTGAATAAAAAAAATTATTGTGTGCTTTAGTTCTTATAAGTTTTACATACAAATCAGCAACTATCGGGTGCTTCATTTTAATTGAAATATTATTTTCTTCACCCAAATGATTTCTAAAATAAATTCATTTCTTTGTTGATTTTCTTACTTGATTTAAAACTTTTAAACTTACTTTATCGGAAATAAATTGAATGTGTGGATCTTATATGCATTGATAGTGATATTTGGCATGTGAATTGTCCGTGCAGTTGTGATATGAAATGAGGGCACGAGGTGCTGTAGAAATATGATGATTTAATTATAAGCACGAAGTGCCGTGAAAATATGAAAATGGGCTGAGACCCATAGTTGTATGATTATGAAATGAAGTGTTACATGGTGACTTTTTTAATTGAAAGAATTATATTCAAAATATTTATTTGGAAGAATTTTTATTCAGAAAGATTTATTTGAAAGAATTACATTCGAAAGGTATTTATTTGAAGGAATTATATTTGAAAGAGATTTAATTGAAGGAATTATATTTGAAAGAGATTTATTCGGAAGAATTATATGTGAATGATATTTATTTGAAATACTTGATTTAATTTGGTGTACTTATATTCATAAATTGTTGAGCGTTATTAATGGTGTTCTTGTTGCCCTTATTGTTATTTGTTTCCTATTATTTTGTATATCTTATTGCACAGGCTATTTGACTAGTGAGAGTCTGGACTGTACCTCGTCTGTACTCCACTGAGGTTAGTGTTGATACTTACTGGGCACCGCTGTGGTGTGCTCATTCTACACTTTTACACGTTTTTGTGCAGATTCAGGTATTTCGAAGTCAGTTGATCATTAGCTAGCTGTGCGGACGGTTGCTGTGGAGACTCAAGGTAAACCTGCTGCTACGTTCGCATGCTTAGGAGTCACATTCTGATTTGTATTCATACTGTTTACTTTATTTCAAACAGTTGTATTTAGAAAAATTTTGCAAACTCTGTAGAGCTTAAGACTTGTACTATCGGTTTTGGGAATTTTAAGAGATTTCTATTTAACTTGTTAGATGTTATTTAAATAATATTATTATTTCAATTAATGTTAGACTTACATAATCCCTAAAACTAGGTACCATCACGATACCAAATAAAGGAAAAATTGGGTCGTGACATAAATGGTTTTTACTTTTCTATTAAAATTGTATTACTTTTGTATGTTAATTGTACTTCAGCATTTTGTTACTTCCCAGCTATTGCCTCGAGTGCCTTAGCAAGCATTGCGCATGGAAATTTAGGTCTACAAGCCTTAACAAATCAACTATATTCAAGGTAAGGGAATTCAACAGTGTACACACATGTTCGTTGATAGATAATACTTATACACGTCGGCAAGCAACTACCAAGTCGTTGGGAATATTATCATGACCAAATATGCAGATCCTAAAACTATATACACACCAAAGGACATACAATTCGACATGCTGAAGGAACATGGTGTGAACTTAACATACATGCAGGCCTGGAGAGCACAACAAAATTCTTTTCAAATGTTGAGAGGTGATCCAAGTGAATCCTACAACCGGCTACCTAGCTATTTATATATGTTGGAAAACACTTACCTCGAATCAGTTGTGAGGCTAGAAAAAATAGATGAGAGGTGCTTTTTGTATATATTTGTAGCTCTATACACGTCGATAAGGGTTGGGAGTATTGTAGGCCAATTGTAGTTGTGGATAGTAGATTCCTCAAATCCGCATATTGTAACACCCCGAAAAAGGAATTCGAAAAGTTTTAAGACCATTAAGGAGATTGGCGGGTGTATGAACAAGACTGATAATTTGAATGATATCAATTGATAATGATAATATGTGTATTAGGTGCATAATAATGGTTTATGGTCTAAAAAGAGCCCTAAGGCTAAGCCAAGTTGAAAATTATATGATGGGATAAAGTTTCAAGTGAGTTCGCACAAGACCTAAATTCCAATGAGCATAACTCTCAATATATGAAGAGTTATATGGTGCATAACCTATCAACAAAAAGGTCTATGTGTCTAGTTTCTAACGCTTCACTCCGTGTGTCATTTGGAGATTTCTACAAGAAGTTATGATGGTTTTACTAAAGGGTAGCAGAACAGCTATGTGAGTCTTGCGTAGCCTACGCAGCATAGCAGCATAAACTACGCAGCATTGCGTAGGCAAATCCAGTAGCGTCAAGGGTCATTTTAAGAGCTGAAAACGTGAGTTTAGAGAGAGAATGGGTTAGTTCTTCATCTTGGAATGGATTTCTAGAGAGAAGGAGGAACTCTTCCACCATGGATATACTTCAAGGTAAGTTATTTTGGTACAAGGATGATTATATAACATCATTTAGTGATAACACTAACATTATTATGGATCAAATCCATAGGAAATGGGTTGAATCTTCAAGAACACCAAAAAGAGAAAAAGTTAGATTCTTCCACCAAGAGGTAATCCCTTCACTTGAGCTTCACATATACGTCATATTGGAGTATGGGTAGCATGTTTATGAGTTTTATTTTTGAAGTTGTAATGTGATATTGTATAAATCCTAAGGGAGGGTCTTGAAAATGATATTTTGGGCAAATAAGAAGATGAATAGTGATGAATTGATATAAAAGGAATTGTTTTGAGTTTCTAATGATTCCAATAGACTTGATAACTTAATTGATAAACGCATTGAATAGAGAATCACCATTTTGACAAGATACAACACTAGTTTTTGAACATAGGATTTTATTGGAGAAGATAATGAATAGTGACTTATTGATGTTGGGTAATTAACATAGTATTATTAATGATTCCAAATGAGTATTAAATGATAAGAATGGAATTGAATAGAATTAACATAATTTGGGATGTTTGAAGACTTGTTGCAAATTATGAAGCCTAAATGGATATTTATGAATTTTTTCGTATTTATTTTGATGTAGTTGGAATATCTAATGGTAGGTATTGAATTATGGGTGATATTTGGACATTTTAATCAATTGGAGCATTGTAGTATTTTCGGAGTTTGAAGATTTGAGGGTCGAGTTGAGGTCAGATTTTGATAAAATTGGTATGGCTAGACTCGTTGTTGAATGGGCTATCGGATTTTGTAACTTTTATCGGGTTCCGAGACGTGGCCCCGCAAGTGATTTTTGGGGTGTAATTTCTGATTTTGTGGAAAATATTAGTATTTTGATATGGAATTAATTCCTATAATTTTGTGGACTGAATCAAATTAATTGTGGCTAGATTCGAGCCGTTCGAAAGTTGATACGTGCAGAATGGATTTTTTGGAGCATTGTTTAGCTTGCTCGACATTGGATTCGTCTTGTTCAAGATAAGTAACTCTTCTAATTTTGGAGTTGAGGGTATAAACCTTGAATATATGTATTATGTGAATTTTTGGGAGGTGACGCACATGCTAGGTGACAGGCGTGTGGGCGTGCACTATAAAAATTGTGACGTAATTGTTTCCGTAAAATTTTGTAGTCAAATAATCTTGGCATTTTCTATGTAGTTTAATGTGTTGAAGAAATTGAGATGAGAATCATATTAAAAAATCATGTTGAGGCTATGTACGAGTATTATTGGGACCCACAGAGGTCGTATTGCTGTGAATTATTTATTTTAAATTGAAAATTCATACTTATACATATTCATGTCATTACATATCATATCTCTGTCTCTGTTGTTATTTATTGATACATCATATCATTATTTTCGGGCTATTTTCATGACATTGTAAGCCCATGAGAAAGAGACTAGAGAGATTGATGACTGAGTGAGGTCGAGGGCCTGATTGTGAGGATAATTATAGGATCGGGCTGCACGCCGCAACATGCCATATTGGATTTATATACTTTATTATTATGGGATCGGGCTGCATGCCGCAACAGGACAGATTGGCTTATTATAGCACATGAGTTATCCGTGCGGATCCAGATATTAATACTATAGCACGTGAGTTATCCGTGCGGATCCAGATATTGATATTATGGCACGTGAGTTGTCCGTGCAGCATGTGAGTTATCCGTGCGGATTATAGCGCTTGGGCTGTAGGAGCCCTCCAGAGTCTGCACACCCCCCAGTGAGCGCAGTCGACTATAAATATGAATCGGGCTGCACGCCGTAACGGGTATTATACAACGTTGAGTGATTGAGTATGCTGAGCATAGTGAGAGAGAATGTGAGACAGTGAGATTGAGTACTCTGAGAGTGTGAGTACATGAGCTTATCATTGAGATGCATTACATTTGACATGCGTACTTGAGATAGAGGTATATAGATGTATTTTTCCTTATGATGTATGATATTACATCATTCATGATTTCTCACACATGTTGGCAGATGGGCATAGTGATGCATTTGTTTTATACTGGTTATCTGGAAAGAAAAATGAAACATCTTATTTATTATTGAAAGGATTTTGGAAAAATTATTGTTTTCAAACTTATTCATATTTTTGGAAACTCCGGTAAACGATTTGGGTTTTCATTGATGTACTTGAAAGGCAGAACTATTTTCAGAAATCATGTTTCTGCTGAGCATTCGATTGTTGAGTTACTTCTGATATTACTTGTTTAAGTTGTTATGAACTATTGTTGGTTATTGAAGTTGGGACCCGACCTTGGTACAAGCTCGTCACTACTTTCAACCTAAGGTTAGGTTTGTTACTTATTGAGTACATGGGATCGGTTGTACTCATATTACACTTCTGCACCTTGCATGCAGATGTTGGCTGCTGACGTTGCTGTGTTCGTTGGGAGCTGGATCTGAAGATATACCTGTGTTCCGGTTGTAGCTGCCCCTTGTTCATGGTAGCCTTAGATTCATAAAACTTTGTTTATGTACTTTTCAAACAGATGATGTATTTACTTCATACCAGCTTTGTAAACTCTATTCTTAGAAGCTCGTGATTTGTACTACCAATTCTTGGAAAAATGTATTGGTTTTAGATATTTTCTTTTAATTAGTTTTTTTATTAATTTCATTGGAATTGGATAGTTGGTAATTGGCTTACCTAGCGGGTTGGGTTAGGTACCATCACGACTAGTTGGATTTTGGGTCGTGACACATACTGGGGGACCATACTAACTGCAAGCATATTGGATGTAGGAGGTAATTTCTGTACATTTAATGGATTTTTTAAAGTGTATTTTAACTGTATGAACATACTGTGATATCATAATTCCATTTAGTTTTCTTTATTGTGATATGTATTTATTAGTATGGTATTGTATGTTTTGTATAAATTATGTGTGAGTAGAAACAAAAAATATAATTGTATAGTGCAAATATCTATTGTTAGTAGGTATATCGTATAAACATACGAAGAATGTTTAAGTTATTGTTAGTTGCAGCTATCTATATTTTTAGTATTTTTTGTGTATATAATAGATATTTTATTCGAATATTGGGTGGTCAATTTATATATTTCATATAGTGAAATGAATTTTGTCTATGGACAGGAAGTATATTACCACTTGCATACGCAATTGTTGATGGTGAAAATGACGCCTTGTGGAGGTCGTTCTTCGAGAGGTTCAGAGAGGCTTTTGGTGAAAGACCACAAATGTGTGTCGTGTCGGACATGCATGAGGGTATCATTAAGGCTACGTCCATAGTGTATGACAACATCTCGCATTTTGCGTGTATATGACATATATGGAACAACGTAAAGACAAAATACAAAAAAGCTCACGAACAACTGAGTTCGTTGTACTTTGCGTTGGCAAGAGCGTACACTATAGATGAGTTTAATGAACTAATTTCAAAGGTTGAAGAGATAGACCCACGAGTAAAAAGTTACTTATATCAAATTGGCTACCAAAAGTGGGCTCGTGCATATGCAACGGCGAATAGAACTTGGACGATAACATCAAATATAGCAGAATCGGTGAATACAACTAATAAAGACGCAAGAGAACTGCCAGTGACTGCTTTGTTAGAATTCATGAAGGCACTTATTGAAAGGTGGAATATCACCAACATGATAAATTCTACGTGGTCCTTCACATTCCTCGGAAAAAAATACCACAAATAACGAAGTTTTATAACAGAGCATCGAGTAAGTATCGGCTTAACTATATGTATTTATATTGTACGGGTAATATATTGTACTTTGTGTTTTTTCCTTTTTGTTTTGACAATTAGATAAATTTTTCCTTCAATCTAGCTACAATATCCTTTCATAAATATTGAAAGTAGGCAGTATCAATTATATTGTTTGTTCGTTGAACATTTTTGCATGATAAATGTATGTTTATTGTATAACTAGGTGTACTGATTATAATTTATTCATTAAATGAGTGATTTTGTTAATCTTTATAGGTGCGGAATTCAACAGAGTATGTGCATACTGTCACAGATGGTTGTAAGAGATTCATAGTTTGCCTACGGAAAAGGAATTGCACCTGTGGACGTTTTCAATTGGGTGAACTACCATGTGAACATGTATTGGCTGTTTTGCGATAAAAAAACCTAAGAAGTGACGAGTATTGCTCAATCTACTACACAAGGGCAAACCTTCTTAAGACATATGAAATTTCGGTGGACCCTCTACCAGATAAAAGCAAATGGGATATTCCTTTTGATACTGCGGAGGAGATTGTATTACCTCCTACCGGGAAAAGGGCTCCGGGAAGGCCTCATAAATCAAGATATAAAACTTTTAATGAAGTGAAAGCTAAAAAGTATAAGGTGTCGTGCATCAATTGTGGAGGGTTAGGACACAATAAGAAGATATGTCGCAATGTTCCTAAGAGAAAATAGAATAGTTAATTATTCCAATAAATTAATTTTTATGTGATGCAGTTTAGTGTCAGAAGTTTATTTGAATTTGTTGCAGTTTTATATATTAATTGAATGTTTATTTCTTGGTATATCATTTTTTATATTTTTTTATACTATAAATATATGAAATAAATGTCTATAATTTGTATTTCCTTATGTATCAGTAGAGTAGAATTTAAAGATGAAACAAAATTATAAAATCTTGTCAAAATTGTATAGGAATACTATTATCATTCTAGTGAAATGTAAAAAATATCACCTAAATATATATAATTATGGGGTAATAGTATTATTATTGTATAACATTTGTAGCATAAATGTTGTGGAGATCACGCAGAACTGGTATACAACGACATCAAATTATGATCAATTTTGTATAACTTTTAGTGTATGTAGTTTGAATAATATGTGTATAAATATAGTATTAAATTTAAATGGAACATGTTTAAAAAACTATATCTTAAATTATATTGGAAAAGTTTAATACGTAATAATATTATACATAAATGTCTTATAATTGTATGTTAATGCTATTATAACTGTATATCATTTGTAGCATAAATGTATTAGAGATCCAGCAGATGTGTTATACAAAGGTATCAAATTCTTATTAACTTCTAATAACATTTTGCATATATAAATGGTATAATATGTGTATAGATATAGTAGTAAATAAAAATAGAAAAGGTGTATAAGAATTGTATCGTAACTGTATGGGAATTTTATCAAACAGAATTTTACAAGTATCTACCAAGGAAATTAAAGACAAATGGGAAAGAATAATAACAACTCAGTCAAAATGATTCATGTGCATTCTGCATTCATCATTGAAAAAGATAACTAATTCTCGAAGCTAACTAACCATTCCTTCAAACAAAGCAACTACTACATCATTCAACATGACATGAATATTAGTATTTACCAGAAGTCATCTCCAAAACTTTTAATATTATAAAACAAACAATAGCACAACTCAGTCAAAGGCGGACAACTCTACTATACAAGTGTATATTAAATGTATTAAACCAGTACCATGAGTAATTAAGAATATAAATGTATAAAGTTGCTGCAGAACTGTAAGTATTGTTCAAAAATATATAATTTCCTGATAAAGAACTGCGACAATTTAAGCAGCATAACATATCAACAAAATGCTTAAACTGTAACGTAAGAATTATTATAAAGAAATCAAGTATTTAGCATCCAAGCTATGGCACACAGTCCAAGTTCCCGAAGCCGAAGCCGAGCGACGATGACGGCGGCGCGGGGTTTGCCTTCTTCTTAACTCTTTAAGAGCTAGAAGAAGAGCAATTATAAATATACCCATCAAAAGCCTTTTCTTCCTTCAATATGGGACAATGTCCCTTTGCCAAAAGGGAAACTCAAATATTTCATTTTTCCTCCATTTCTCATTCACCCTCTTTAAGCTACACAACCTTAAAATCCCAACATTTTCTCCAAATTTCTTATAACCTATTTATTGCGAACTCTGAATCTTTGTTTCTTTGGTGGACCACCTCTCCTCCTTGCAATCCTGCCTGTGACCTCACTATCACTAATAGCCCCCAATCTTGTTTTCTTCTTGCGTAATCCCATAGGAGAGCTCCAAAACGTCTACGTTGCTCTTCTACATTAAAGTTGGCACTTGGAATTTGAAAACTCCCCGATACTGACATACTCTGCAAACACTGCAACATAAACCCCGCAGTCCCTGCAAGCATTAAAGTAGCAAATAAACACATCCTAAAATGTACAAAATTGCATGACACATAATACCATTATTATTGAAACTATTGTTTTAAATATACATACAATGAGCCAAACTTCTGTTGTGGAACCTCGGTAACTAACCACTTAACTTCCAAAGGTTCTGAAATACTTTTTCCAATATAGGCTGGAGTGGTTTTGAAATTTATGTCAGTCCGCTTCCCGTAGAAGTCTAAGCATTGGAGGAAAAGAGGTATAATAACTGAAAACTTGTTAATAAGCTAATGAACTGCATTATTATTCCCAACTGCAATAAATGAGTCATACACTATTAGGGTCCTTTTGCATATGTCGAATACACCCAACAACCAATGGAATTTATCCTTGACATTAATGGGTATTATCACATAATCAACTTCTGACCAAGCAACATTGGCAAGCAACCGATAGCCTAGAATGTAATCAGCTACAGTGTCGTCCACCTTTACCACCCTATTATCTTGTTGAATAGTCACATACAGATCATATACTTATTCGACCCTTGTATTGAAACAACAATCAGTAGTTGTGAACCTGACGTTATTGGATGGGCCATACTTATATCTCTTCCTTAGATAGTATAGAATAACATCGATGTGCTGAACATAAAATAAAATTTCAAAAAACAAGTAAGAATGGTTTAGTTATTTAATATGCAACACAAGTAAAATAATAGTTGTATACATTTATTATACAAAAGCTAAGAGTGATCAATAAATATCAACGCACCGTGTCATTCAATACTTATCCTGCGTGTGCCAAATTGTAAAACCATTCTTTCTTGTCTACCTTTTCAACACCCAAATCAAATGTCCTCTCAAGCTTGTTCACTTCCACCGGATAAGGAGATTTTAAGGAGAACAAATCAAATAGTTGTTCACTTCCACTGCCATATATTTGAACTGTTGTGCTACCTGTTAGTGTATCAATAACAGATTTTCCAAAATATTTTCTCACAGATTCATGCAAAGATGTCTTACCCATTGTTAGTTATGAAAAAGATGGAATAAAAAAGAATATTAAAGAGGCATTTTTAAAATGGATAAAAAAACATGAATAAGAACAAAATACAGAGAAATTAGAAAAGAGACATTGTTAATACAGAGTGAAGCTTGAAAATTAGACAAAATAAAGAAAGATAACAAGATTCAAAACTTACCCACAACTTGATTGTAGAGCAAATTTTCGAATTTCTTATGTATTGTATAAATAAGAAAGAGATTTTGGATGATTGAAAGAGAGAAATCAGATATCAAAAGCTTTGGAAGAGGAAAGAATCTGCAATTCTGGGGGGATAATAGTGGATGATTGAAAGAGAGAAATCGGATATCAAAAGCTTTGGAAGAAGAGTGAGTAAGCGGGATTTTTGGGTTAGAAAAATTTTGGGTATCAGTGGGTTTCTTACGGTGGGTAAGTACAAAGAGGTGATGATTTTGGGTATCAGTGAGTTTCATACGGCGGGTAAGTTCAAAGACAGATGATGTTTTTGTAATCCTTTGAAAAATGAAGAGTATCTTAAATGTAGGGGGATTATGTGTAACTGATACCCACTATTTAAGGTATGCTTCGTTTTCTCCTTTTTATGATTTTGTATAAAACTAGTAAATATAGATATATAAAGTAATTAACAAGGAACTTAAATAAAAATAGTAAATAGGTTTCTATTATAGTATAATTAGGTAAAAATCCCTTTAATGAATTTTTTTAGATAGATATGAAGTTTGGACCAAGGTTATTGGGTTCGGCCGAACCCGTAGCCGAGGACTTGGCTCCACCCGGTTAATATGGCATTAGATTGGCATAATGCTTTGCCAAAAATATATTCCTTTGTAATATCTCAATACCCAATTTGCAAGGTGTAACATATCTATGAGTTTAAAAAGAAGGCAGAAGACAATAGAGATGTAAAAAGAAATGTAATACATCAATGATGTATTTTCATATTTGACTAAGATTATCATAGGAGGATCTGATGTAGCTATTTCCCAAAAAAAAAATAAAAAAATATGACTCTACAACTCACACTTGTTTGCTCGAGTTTTTGGTAAAAGCATTAGATATTCAAAATAATTTAAATTTGATGAGTTTGACTTTTATTCTTGATATTGGATTTATTGAACTATTAAAATTATGTGTTCATAATATAATATTTATTAAAATTTTATATTTAATACTAAATTTTGGTTGAACCACGTAGGTAATAAGCTACATCGAACACTTGGAGTTGGAGATACTAGTTTGGCTTTGGTTGGACAAGAAAAAGGAAATACAAAAGATGGAAAGAAAAATTAAAGAGTAGGATGACAAGAAGATGTTCACAAGAATAGCTTTAGTGATAATGCTGCGGGGGCTTGAGTCAGCACATCATCACAAGAATAATCCGTAACTATTCTATAGTTAATTATTAAACCTAATTAATGACTTCATCATTGTCTTCCCACATTAACAAGCAAAGTTTGACCATAGAATTTATGTGCTGGAAAATATATTTGGCCACACTAATAATGGCCCAAATGTCAAGAATGAGGGCATTATGGTAACTTCGCACGGCTTTGAAGGGCATAATGGATAATTGTGTATTTTCGTTTTCCATCTCTACCCTTTAGCAAATTTTTATTTTAATTCAATTTTTTCAGGGAACTCTCTCTCTCTCTCGTTATTTTAATTGTATTACATTCCAAAAGCACCCTCCACTTCCAACCAAGAGGTTGTGAGTTCGAGTCACCCCAAGAGCAAGGTGGGGAGTTCTTGGAGGGAAGGATGCCGAGGGTCATTTGGAAACAGCCTCTCTACCCCAGGGTAGGGGTAAGGTCTGCGTACACACTACCCTCCCCAGACCCCACTAGTGGGATTATACTGGGTTGTTGTTGTTGTTGTTGTTATTGTTGTACATTCCAAAAGCTTCTTTCACATATACACATGTATGGCTACATCATTTTCCATAAAGCACTCAATGCACATATATACATATTATATACCAAATGAAATACATTGAAATATACACATAGTATACTAGTGAAAATACGTATACATTTAAACTACTAGACTCATCTTGCATTGGTCACTTTCTAACCCTAAATTCTTAAATATATAGTGCTTCACCTAAGAAACTTTTCCATCCCTCATTTTTCTATCTTTATTTTCTCCTTCTTCGTCTTTTATTTTTCTTTAAAAGTTAAGTGTTAGGTTAAGGAATGAGAGACGAGAAGAGGAATAATGCTTCGAAAGTCTATGTTGTATTATGTGGTAAGAGTCCTGGATTATACAACTCTTGGGGTCAGTGTGACCCTATGGTTATTGGTGCCAAGGGTATCATCTTCAAGACTTTCAAATCGTACGATGAAGCCATAGCAGCGTTCAATGAGTTCAGAAAAAGTTGTCAAGCTGATAATATATCGGCATCAAAGGTGTATGTGGTATTTCGTGGTAAAAGGCCCAGATTATACAACTTTTGGTGTGAGTGTACTCTTATGGTTATAGGTTTCAAAGGAAGCATCTTCTAGTCTTACAAATCTTATGATATTCCATAGCAACATTCAATGAATTCCAAGAAGAAAATGCTAACAGTGAAGAACCATCTTCAAGTTCGTTTGTAGATGAAAGTGGTGTAGGAGTTGAAGATGACAATGGAACAAGTGTTATTTTATCTGTGTTATTTGCAGGAATGTTTGTAAGGATGAAGATATCAGAAAATTATTCAGTTTGGTTATTAATAAAGCTATTTTTCCCCTTATGAACTAAATATTTTGTCTATATTGTTGGATCTTAATTGAAAAGTTTGTTTCATAAGTACTTCTTCTATTCTCAACTATCTTCAAGTTTTTTACATATTTTTTGACAATATATTTTTCTATTGTCCTAGGTTGGTGATATATGTTCAATGTGCTATCTTAATTTGGAAAAATATTGACCACCTTTAGAGGACTTAATTAATCTTTACAAATGCTACTCTTAGTTCTTTCATTGCATTAGGTATCAAACGAACAATTGCACTTTTGAAGAAAATTGGACTATTTTTTAACTGGCATCAAACGATAATTTAAGTAAAAAATAAATGATTCAAAGATATAATAGAATGATTCAAAGACCTTATGCAGCCATTACACTTCCCAGTATCCACCTCCACTCCTCCATGCGGACATTACACATCCCAACAATCACTTCCACTCCTCTATGCATCCATCACACTTTCCAGTAGCACCTTCCACTCCTCCATACAACCATTACATTTTCTAGTAGTCAATTCCACTCTTTCATGTACCATTACACTCTTTCATGCAACAATTACTCTCCTACATGATTACAATTAATTATCGAGGCTTGTATTTATCCATCCGCCTATACAGATTTTGGATAATTATTTTTTAACTTCTGCCATATAGTGGCAGTGCCCTACATAAATTTTATCTCATAGTCTTTGTAATGACCCAACCAGTCATTTTGACTTTTAGAGTCTCATTCCCCTAAATAAAATGTCTCGTATGTGCTTTTATTAATTTATGACTTGCGGGGATGGTTGGTTCGGGATTTGGAAGTGTTAGGGTTGAAATCGGAACACTTGGTTCTTTAGTTTGGCTTTAAAAGTCCAAGTTTGACTTCGATCAATATTTTGAGAAAGCGACCCCGAAATCGGGATTTGACGGTTCAAATAGGTTCGTATGATGATTTTGGACTTGGGCATATGTTCGAATCGGGATTTGGACAACCTGGGAGCATTTCGGTGCTTAATAGTGAAAATTAACTATTTGAAAGTTTAATGTTCTTTAAACTTGATTTGGAGTAGGTTTTGGAGTAATTGAGGATCGTTTGGAATTCTGAGCCCGAGAATAGCTATGTATGGTAATTTAAGACTTGCACGCAAAATTTGGTATCATTTCGAGTAGTATAGGTATATTTCGGCACGTTCAGAGTAAGTTTGAAGAATCTGAAAATTCTAAGTTGAATCAATTTGGGTTGAGGTATGATTCTTAGTTTTGATGTTGTTTTACATGTTCCGAGGGTTCGAGCTAGTCCGTTTTATGATTTCAAACTTGTTGGTATGTACGGGCGGGCCACCGAGAGTCTCGTGGGTTAACTGGACGAGGCTCGGATAAATTTTGGAAGTTGGAGCAACAACTGAATCTTCTAACTTCTTCTGCAACCGCACCTGCGCTTGGCCAGCTGGAGGTGCGTAAAAAGCACCACAAAAGCGGACTGGGCACAGATGTGCAGGTATAACCGCAGAAGCGCATCGCAGATGCGATGTACAAGCCTCAGAAGCGGTCGGGGCCGGCTTAGGGGGAGCTGCATCTGCGACACATGTTTCGCAGATGCGGAGCCGCAGAAGCGAAAGGCTTGTTTGGCAGAACGTTTTGAGAACGGGAAAACAACCATTTTTTCCCATTTCTCTCCGTTCTTGGGCGATTTTGGAGCTTTTGAGAGGGGATTTTAACTAGCAACTTGAAGGTAATTTAATTCTACACACTTTGAGTTAAATACATAGATTATGGGTAGATTATAACCTGTATATTTAGGAAATCAAAGGTTTAGATGTAAAACCTAGATTTTTATAAAAATGAGATTTTAACCACGAAAATGGTTATGGAATTGGATGGAAATTACATATTTGAGTTCTTGAGATTATGGGTAACGATTTTCTCCGAACATTTTTGGAATCTAGGCCCGGGGTGAATTTTAGGAATTTACCATTTTTGAAAATGGTAATTAATTTAATAGTCTAATTTCGAATTATTGAGAATATATTAATTATTTTATATAACTTTTGGATAGTTTCGAATTTTTCGTCACCGAATTGGGATTTTTTACACGACATTATGATCGGAAAGTGGACTTTGAGACAAGGTAAGTATCTTGCCTAACCTTGTAAGAGGGAATTTACCATATAGGTGATTCATATTAATAATTCTTGCTAATTGTGGGGGCTACGTACGCACGAGGTGACGAGAGTCCGTGCGTAGCTACTAATTATGTTAAATGTCCGGGTAGTTTAGGACTCAAATCATGAATTACTTGTGAAAATTGCTCCTTTTATTTAAACAAATTACTGGAATTATATTGCAATTTTTTTGAGGAAATAGTAAAAAGATCGAAACTTCATATACTCGAAATTTTGTGTAAATTATTGAATTGTTAATACAGATTTAACATCATATGCGTTAATATTATAATAACTTCTTATTCCGGAGGTTCATAAAAAAATGTCCTCCTTTCTTGTAGAGCGGGTGGAACGCCTCGGCAGTATAGATGCATCTATGGATCGCGCCGCACGTCGCTCGGCAGTGTACACGATACTCTGGATCGGGAAGTACGACATCAGCAAAAATCGTGCCTACTAATAATAATTACACGATACCTTGATATTTTAATTGCAGCTTGTGAAGCAAATTTATAAATTGGAAATTATTAAAATTTAATGAATTTATTTGTTTCTGCTTATTAATCAAATTATTGTTGCTCACCTAAGAATCATGTTTAATTAATTATATTCTATTATGATATTATTGACCCTTAGTGAGTGTCAAAATCGACCTCTCGTCACTACTTCTTCGAAATTAGGCTTGATACTTACTGGGTACACGTTGTTTACGTACTCATGCTACGGTTGCTGCACTTTTTATGTAGGGCCTGAGACAGGTACTATCGGAGGACCTATCGGAGCGCACCCACGTTATCCAGAGGCTTAGTGGTGAGCTGCCTTTCTGAGCCGTTCTGCAGCAACTAGTGTCTCTTCTTGTATTTATATTTTGTCTATTTTATTTCGGACAATATTTAGAATTTTGTATAATCTACTAGATGCTCATAAACTTGTGACACCAGGTCTTGGCATACACACTAGTAGAGTTTGTGGATTTAATTATTTTACTTGGGTTTTAATTTATCTTATTTCTCATATCTTTCTTAAATTTTGAAATTTCGAAGAGTTTGATAACTCGGAAATGTTTTTAAAGAAATGAATATACATTTAAATCATTTGTTGGCTTGGCTAGCTGGGATGTTGGACGCCATCATGACCTATAGGTGAGTTTGGGTCGTGACAGTCTTAACCTTAGATTTATCAGACTTGAGTAAACAATGTAAAGAATACTTATTTGACCCTTGTTTAGGTTTAGGTTTTGGTTCTCTTTTGGTTTAGGTTCGTTTGGGTTTAGGTTTTGATGGTTGAATTCTAATTAATAACGGATCGGTCTTCAAAAATGTTGTATTGGTAAATACAATTTTTTATTTTTCATGTTGATTTTTCCACTTGTCTATGAGCAAATTAATGTCGATTTTCAGACTTTTATTTTTAAAGATAAGCTTCCCAGTCTTGTTCTTGGTTGTAAAATGATAGAGAAGACGATGGGGACTTGGCCTAAAACTATTAAATGTAGTTCCAGTTTAATCATTTTTTGTACTAAATATATTAAAAGATTTCCAGTTTAAATAGATGTTTTTTTAATTGGGTAATCTTCTTAAAATAAATCAATATAACAATAATCATTGGAAAAAAACACAGACAATATTATATGGGACAATCATATTAATCCAGAAACATGTTCTTACAATACTATTTTGATCAATTTGAAGTCACTACATATAACTAAAAGCACATATGACAAGCTAAGCATTAGGTGTTCCTTGCACTTCAACAAAGAAGATCACAGCCTGCCCCTGATGTAGCCCCAACTAGTTGAAAGAAAAGAACACTTTCGTTCTTCAAGTTATTGTGGACAACAAATTGTTTCCACCTCTTAACGAGTTTTCTCTGAACACCACTTATGAGAATCGCAGCCCACTCATTCCTATTACATAGAAGAACTGTTTTAACCGAAATAGGAGGAAGATAGTCACATATGCTCTTTGGAAGAAACTGCAAAAACATAATGTAAAGATAGGGTTCATGGTTCATTGCTAGTTGGGATAATTAATAGAAATCATATCACGAAAATAAAAAAATACCAGATCATCACGCTTAATGTACGATCTGGGCACGTTCATCCTAAGCCATGGATAGAAATCATCTTTAACCCATATGCTAGCATTCATATTTAGAGTATCTTTTTTTTGGAGAGTTGGAAATATTGTTTAACACTTTAAGTTGTGTTTAAGAGATATATAAAGAGTCAAAACTTTTAATTTTCCTCCAATCGTATTTTTACTTTTTCCCTTTGTTTCCCTCCGAAAATTTTATTTGAAATTTTAGTCCAAAATGTCATCTTGTTTTCCCTCCTAATAAAGAAGCTACAATACATTTTAGTCCTAAACTTTAATCATATTTTTTCCATTTATTATAATTAAGATTAACCAATAAAAATATATAGAATTATATATTGACTATTATATAAACGGTCAATATGACCTTAATGAATGAAATTATATATTGGCTATATATAACATATGACTGACTATAACCTTAATCAATGGACTTATATGGTTGCTATGAATAACTAGTAGCCGATACGTATGACCTTAGTGAATGAAATTATATATTGGCTATTATATAAACGATCAATATAACTATGAATCATAACGATGTAATTAGCATAGGCCATATTACTACAACCTTAGTCAATGGACTTATATGGTTGCTATCAATAACTAGTGGCTGATACGTATGGCCTTAATGAGTGAAATTATATATTGGCTATTATATAAACGATCAATATAACTATGAATCATAACGATGTAATTAGCATAGGCCATATTACTACAACCTTAGTCAATGGACTTATATGGTTGCTATCAATAACTAGTGGCTGATACGTATGGCCTTAATGAGTGAAATTATATATTGGCTATTATATAAACGATCAATATAACTATGAATCATAACGATGTAATTAGCATAGGCCATATTACTACAACCTTAGTCAATGGACTTATATGGTTGCTATCAATAACTAGTGGCTGATACGTATGGCCTTAATGAGTGAAATTATATATTGGCTATTATATAAACGATCAATATAACTATGAATCACAACGATATAATTAGCATAGGTCATATGAATAAAACCTTAGTCAATGGACGTATATGGTTGCTATGAATAACTACTGGCCGATACGTATGACCTTAATGAATGAAATTATTAATTGTCTATTATATAAACGGTCAATATAGCTATGAATCACAATGATGTAATTAGCATAGGCCATATGAATAAAACTTTAGTCAATGGACTTATATGGTTGCTATGAATAACTAGTGAACGATACCTATAACCTTGATGAATGAATATATTGGCTATTATATAAACAGTCAATATAACTATGAATCACAATGATGTAATTAGCATAAGCCATATGACTATAACCTTAGTCAATGGACTTATATGGTTAATATGAATAACTATAGGCAGATACGTATGACCTTAATCAATGAAATTATATACTGGCTCTTATATAAACGGTCAATATAACTATGAATCACAACGATGTAATTAGCATATTGTCACGATCCAAAATCCAACTAGTCGTGATGGCACCTAACCTAACCCGCTAGGTAAGCCAACTTTCAACTATTCAATTCCAATTCCAATTATTAAAGAAATTTAAGTAAATAATTATTTTAACCTTATACATTTCCCAAGAACTGGTAGTACAAATCATGAGCTTCTAAGAATAGAGTATACAAAGAGGAAATGAAATAATACATAGTCTGTTTGAATAATACATAAACAGAGCTTTTATAAATCTAAGGCTACCCTGAACAAGAGGCAGCTACAACAGGATCGTATGTACATCTTCAGATCCCGCAACCATCGAGCACAGCAACAACGACAACCAATATTTGCACGCAATGTGCAGAAGTGTAGTATCAGTACAACCGACCCCATGTACTGAGTAAGTAACAAACCTAGCCGTAGGTTGAAAGTAGTGACGAGCTTCTACCAAGGTCAGAGTCCAATTTCCATAACCAACAATAGTTCATAACAATATTAAACAAGTAATACCAGAAGTAACTCAAGAATAAAATACTCAGTTACCTCATGATTTCAGCAATAATAGTTCTTCCTTTCAAGTACATCAAAGAAAATCCAAATCTTTTGCCAAAGTTAACAAAAATGTGAATAAGTTTGAAAACAGAAATTTTTCCAAAATCCTTTTAATAATAAATAAAATATCTCATTTTCTTTCTAGATAACCAGTGTAAAACAAATACATCACCATGCCCATCTGTCAACATGTGTGAGAAATCATGAATAATGTGATACCATACAGCATGAGAAAAATACATCTCTATGCATATATGTCATGTGTGCATGTCAATGCAATGTATCTCAGAGATTGTACTCATGTACTCACACTCTCAGAGTACTCAATCTCATTGTCTTGCATTCTCTCTCATTGTGCTCAGCACACCCAATCACTCAACGCTATACAATACCTACTACGGCGTGCAATCCGATCCCTGTTTATAGTCAATTGCGCTCACTGGGGGTGTACAGAATCATGAGGGGCTCCTACAGCCCAAGCGTTATAAGCACGGACAACTCACGTGTTGCACGGACAACTCACGTGCCATAATATAAATATCTGGATCCGCACGGCCAACTCACGTGCAATAATAATATAAGGATCCGTACGGCCAACTCACGTGCTGCACGGCCAACTCAAGTGCAATAATAATATCTGAAGCCGCACGGCCAACTCACGTGCTATAATAATATCTGGATCTGCACGGCCAACTCACGTGCTATAATAATATCTGGATCTGCACGGCCAACTCACGCGCAATAGTATAATATATAGATCCGCACGGCCAACGCACGTGCAACAGTATAATATATAAAGCCAACATGGCCTGCTGCGGCGTGCAGCCCAATCCCAAAAATATCCTCACAATTAGGCCCTCGGCCTTCCTCAGTCATCAATCTCTCCAGTCTCTCTTTCATAGGCTCACAATGTCAATGAGAATAGCCCAAAAATGAGGATATGATATATCAATAAATAACAACAGAGACTCAGATATGACATGCAATGAAATGAATATGAATGAGTATGAATTTTCATTTTAAAAATAAATATTTCACAATAATATGACCTCCGTGGGTCCAGATAATACTGGCATATAGCCTCAACATAATTTTAAATATGCTTTTCAGCTCAATTTTATTAAATCATAAAATCGCATGGAAAATGCCAAGATCATTTATCTACAAAATTCCACAAAAATAATTATGTCATAATTTCTATACTGCACGCCCACACGCCCGTCACCTAGCATGTGCATCACCTCCCAATAATTTTCGAAATACATATATTCAGGGTTCATACCCTCAACTCCAAGATTAGAAGAGTTACTTACCTCGAACAAGCCGAATCCAATGTCGAGCAAGCTAAACAATGCTCCAGAAATTCCATTATGCGCGTATCAACTTCCAAATGGTTCGAATCTAGTCACAATTAATTCGATTCAGCTCACAAAAATTATAGAAATTAATTCCATATCAAAATACTAATATTTTTCAAAAATCCAAATTACGCCCAAAAATCGCCCTTAGGGCCCACATCTCGGAATCCGATAAAATTATAAAATCCGAACCTACATTCAACCACGAGTCCAACCATACCAAAATTACTCAAATCCGACCACAAATCGGCCTTCAAATCCTCAATTTAAACTAAAAGGGTTTTCAAACTTTTCCAACTTAATTCACCAATTAAATGATAAAAATAACCAAGGATTCGGGTAATTTAACCAATATTAAGTTTAGAACACTTACCGAGTTGTTTTCCTTGAAAAACTCACGAAAATCGCCTCTTCCCGAGCTCAAATCCGTTAAAAATGGAAAATGGGACGAAGTCGCATTTTCAGAACTTAAACTCACTGCCCGGGCTTTTCTTCTTCGCGAACGCGGTCAGTGCCTCGCGTTCGCGAAGCACAAAATAGTTCTCGTCCAAATTCCTCCTTTATGAACATGACATCACCCTCGCGTTCGCGAAGCACAAAGTGCCTCTGCCTCAATGCCTTCTACGCGAACGCGATGCTCCGTTCCCCCTCACTACGCGAACACGACACCCCCTATGCGAACGCGTAGACCAATTGCCTCGGGTCCTCAACTACTTCCCCTCTTCTTTGTGAACGCGTAACACCTCTCGCGTTCGTGATGCACACCCAGTCCACCCTTCGCGGACGCATTCTTCTCTTCGCGAACGCGACAAGCAAATATCGCGAGGCTCTCAGTTTCTCTTCGCGAATGCGAGGCTCCACTCGCGAACACGATGAAGGAAACCAGATGGTGCATCAGAAAACTTCCAGCAGAGTTCCAAGTCCAAAATCCAACTCGTTAACTATCCGAAACTCACCCGAGCCCCTCGGGACCTCTACCAAATATACCAACAAGTCCTAAAACATCATACGAACTTAGTCGAACCCTCAAATCACATATAACAACGCTAAAACCATGAATTACACCCCAATTCAAGCCTAATGAACTTTGCAATTTCTAATTTCTACAAACGACTCCGGAACCTATCAAATCACACCTGATTGACTTCAAATATTGCACACAAGTCATAAATGACATAAAAGAGGTATTCCAATTTTCAGAATCGAATTCCGACCCCGATATCAAAAAGTCAACCCCCGGTCAAACTTCTCAAAAATTTAACTTTCGGCATTTTAAGCTTAATTCCTCTACGGACCTCCAAATAATTTTTCGGACACGCTCCTAAGTCCAAAATTACCATACGGAGTTATTGGAATCATCAGAATTAAATTTCGAGGTCGTTTACAGATAAGTCAATATCCGGTCAACTATTTCAACTTAAGCTTCGAGCATGATAATTTATTCTTCCAAGCTAACTTCGAAATACCTTAAAATAAAACCGACAATTCACACATGTCATAATATCTCGTAGGAAGTTATTCAAGACTTCAAATATATGAAAGGAATATAAATGCTCAGAACGACCGGTCGGGTCGTGACAATCTCCCTCACTTAAACATATGTTCGTCCTCGAACGTGTCAAGAGTTGTTCTTAACCTTCAAATCTCTATTCCACCTTACCACGCACATACTCGAGGGTGATCTCATGTCACCCTATTCTATATAGGCCTGACTACACAACATAACTGAAAATCATTAATTTAACATTAGCCCAAAAACCTTGGAGCCAAATTTCTAATATCCAAAATTCTTTTCAAGACTCGAATCTCCCATCTACACACTGTATAAGCCTGTCCAAGCTGTATCAAGCTATAGCCATAACTATAACCAATGTTGATAATAAAAGAAACACGCGAAATTTCATGACCACTTACTAGATCAAAAAGTCACGGAGCTCTCTCGCCCCACCAGAACCGTAATCACCTTCTGAGCCGACTTTCAATATTATACTCCCAAATATACCGAAATTAAACCTGATAGTACCCATTCCAGGTCCAATGACCTTATATTACTAAACATAATTGTTCCACAGACATACCGCACCAATATAACTCAGAGCCACAACATGTGCACTAATAAGCAACAATTCAAATGTACCAAGTCATGGAAAATAACTCAAACGAGAGAACTGCCCCGCCAGATTAACAAGTACCGCCATAACGAAATATTAAAAATTCATCATACACCGTAGAACCATCACCCGATTCTAACACAAAGTTCATATTATATACCCCGAGCCACCCTGTTCCAAATTAATAACGACGGAGAGGCAAATGATAAAAATGCCACACAAAACCTGAAACGACATAACCATTACGCTATCGCTCATGCAATACCCAAATACTCATCACGCTCAAATTCCGCTATAAGACTCAAATAGAACCGCACCATCTGTGCACATAACCAATGAATCACAACTCCTTGTAGCATAAAGGAGTAACTCACAAATCGTTTCAGAACACGAATAAGTTCAACATCAACTGAATGACACGTCCCTCAACAATAGCATCATGGAGCCAACCATCCCGGCTCGATGTAGAATACACATCCTAATTGGGCTTATCAATGGACCCCCAAATCACTTTGGTTACCCACAAATAGATAAAAATCCCTCCGAAAATCCATAATGACTGACTCATAATACATTATATCATCTGGCTAGCTCCGACCACAACTTCACAGTCCACAACCATGAAATAATTTGTTCCTGACAACTCCTAGTCTCCAAATTCATAGAACACACGCACCACCATTTCTGGTCCCATCTCCACCGCCCGAATGTCTAAGACTTCTCTCATACACGATCATCCCATGAAAAATACTTTAAAAGTTCTTCCGTTCCACTTGGCAAAATTTTAATATCAGTAGTCTATCAACCATGTGAGTACCGCAATACTAATTAAACATGCGTAAGTCCAAATACAATGCGCCTTCTGAAATATGCACCCTTCTCATACAACACCAAGTAGTAATCGTATTCATCTAGTCATTTGGAACCGCCCATGTTGTCTAAACATTCATGACCATTCTGCCCAAACGTCATTACCTTCCTTCAAGACTGAACTGCCACCTTGTACATATAAATCAAACTTCCGCATAACACATAACATCTATCTTGCCATCATGTGCAAAGCACAAGAATCTCATTATCAACTCTGGTCACCAGCAAATTATATATCCGGTTAGTTAGATACCTTTATCTTGCTTCCTTCCAAGAGGAAATTACAATACACAACATGTTTCTCGCACTAGTAGAAAATATCTGGTTCAAACCTTGGTAGAAACCATCAAGAACAGTTTGAAATCCATTTGCACATAACCAAGCTATTATAACTAAATTCCTCTAACTCGACCAAGCCATGTAGGTCGCCAAGTCCAGGTGTATTGCTACAATGCACCTGTAGAAAACCCTCACATCATATGCACCTAAAGAATCGATCTTATCCATTACCATACTGATCCAACCTACTACCCAGTTGTCCTATTTTCTCCTAGTCCCTTTCGAATTTGTCTTTAGATTGATACTTCTTCTTGCTAAAATACCATGATCTTTAACCACAACTTACCCTACAAACCTTAGCATAGAACCACAACGTCCTATGACCCATAAGCAATTGTATTCTTCTTAAGCACCTTCAAAAATACCACAACTATAACACTCACTCTAAAAATAGCTTATGTGAATTTGAAATTGTTCTTCTTACCTTCCTTATACAAAAATGTAGAATCCATAGTTAGATAGAAGTTTCGCAAGTCCAGGCACCATCAAACCCAAATCTCGGATTTTATCCATACACAAGTCCAGAAATATTCTCAATTGCTATATATAATTCTCAAACCCACTGGAATTTTCTCGTGAGTCACCCACTTTGCTCAAATCTAATTGCAGCGCCCAAATGGGCTAAAAGACACGTGCCTCATTAGAACCACAACATTCAAAGAAGTAACTCTACTTTAACACCACATATCAAATTCATACTCCGTGCGCACTACATCATTCACCAATAACAACTCACTCATCCCGTAAATTTTATTTACTCATACGTGCAATATAATCCTTAATCAGGAATTTCCCTATTTGAGTCATCCTCGATCTCAACTTCTGCAAGTCATAGCTAACCCACAAGTATGCCTCAGACCAAAACTAAAATTTAGTATATAACCATGAAATTAAGCCGTCTGCAGCAAGCTCCCCCACTTGGCTCAAAGCCATAAATTTAATCACTCCATAATTCAAAATATCCATACTATACTACTGCCCTAATACTTCCATCAGTTCAGCGAAATATTTTTCTCAAACTCATACAACGCCAACCATAAAAATACCCCAAATCATTCGCTAAGATCGCAATCATTCTCTTGATACTCAGGTCGACTTTCTCAACCAAATTCGAATTCAAATCTCCACACATATGCCCCACTGGCAGAAAAGAAACCCTCCACTTATATTACAAGGAACATACTTACGTAGATTACTCTCCAGTAAATAACCCACCTCCCTAGCCTCAAATTGACATCTTGTTATATCTTTTCGCAGCCACAATTTCTGCGCAATCACTAAATCTATCTGAGTCCAAACTCGTTAACCAGACCTGAGAGTTTAATTTTCCCCAAAATTTAACAATATGAAAGATCCTTCAAAATATTCATACTCGAGACTGCACGTCACATTAAAACGAAAATCAAGAACCTAATGACCATTTCTTTACATTTCAAGGAAACACTTCTCGTCACATTTAAATCGTCTTGACACATCCCGCGGTCACATCATACCCATCATACTGTGATTCCACCATCCATCGAGCCACAAAGTCAATTGTAGGGTCATTATCGGACATATGAGTCCAATTGTACAAGTTATAACTGACGCTACCGAGCTTAAACTGCGGTCTAACCATGGCCTCAAGTCCTCCAGACTTGCCCATCACCAAAACATAGAGTACACATCTTGAACCTCGTTCATAGAATCACAAGCCGGCGATGCACAACTGATACTGAGCGCTCATGTGCGCGTACGAATACGTGGAAGGAATTCAAAGAGCTTATGTCTCAAGCTGAATCAATCTCCACGATAAGGAAAGCAATATGGGAAATATATATCCTAAATGCCATGTAGCCTCTCGAAGATAAGTATGGATGTCATCATACCGATCCGCAAGACTCTACTAGACACTTGCTCATGACTTGTAAAACCTATGAACCTAGAGCTATGATACCACCTTGTCACGACCCAAAATTCAACTAGTCGTGATGGCACCTAATCCAACCCGCTAGGTAAGCCAACTTTCAACTATTCAATTCCAATAATAATTATTAAAGAAATTTAAGTAAATAATTATCTTAACCTTATACATTCCCCAAGAACTGGTAGTACAAATCATGAGCTTCTAAGAATAGAGTATACAAAGTGGAAATAAAATAATACATAGTCTGTTTGAATAATACATAAACAGAGCTTTTATAAATCTAAGGCTACCCTAAACAAGAGACAGCTACAACATGATCGCATGTACATCTTCAGATCCCGTAACCATCGAGCACAGCAACAACGGCAACCAATATCTGCACGCAATGTGCAGAAGTGTAGTATCAGTACAACCGACCACATGTACTGAGTAAGTAACAAACCTAGTCGTAGGTTGAAAGTAGTGACGAGCTTCTACCAAGGTCAGAGTCAAACTTCCATAACCAACAATAGTTCATAACAATATTAAACAAGTAATACCAGAAGTAACTCAAGAATAAAATGCTCAGTCACCTCATGATTTCAGCAATAATAGTTCTTCATTTCAAGTACATCAAAGAAAATCCAAATCTTTTTCCAAAGTTAATAAAAATGTGAATAAGTTTGAAAACAGAAATTTTTCCAAAATCCTTTCAATAATAAATAAAATATCTCATTTTCTTTCTAGATAACCAGTGTAAAACAAATATATCACCATGCCCATCTGTCAACAAGTGTGAGAAATCATGAATAATGCGATACCGTACATCATGAGAAAAATACATCTCTATGCATATATGTCATGTGTGCATGTTAATGCAATGTATCTCAGAGATTGTACTCATGTACTCGCACTCTCAGAGTACTCTATCTCATTGTCTCGCATTCTCTCTCACTATGCTCAGCACACTCAATCACTCAGCGCTATACAATACCTACTACGGCGTGCAACCCGATCCATGTTTATAGTCGATTGCGCTCACTGGGGGTGTACAGACTCATGAGGGGCTCCTACAGCCCAAGCGCTATAAGCACAGAAAACTCACGTGCTGCACGGACAACTCACGTGCCATAATATAAATATCTGGATTTGCACGGCCAACTCACGTGCAATAATAATATAAGGATCCGCACGGCCAACTCACGTGATGTACGGCCAACTCATGTGCTGCACAGCCAATTCACGTGCAATAATAATATCTAGATCCGCACGGCCAACTCACGTGCTATAATAGTATCTGGATCCGCATGGCCAACTCACGTGCTATAATAATATCTGGATCCGCACGGCCAACTCACGTGCTATAATAATATCTGGATCCGCACGGCCAACTCACATGCAAGAGTATAATATATATATCGGCACGGCCAACTCACGGGCAATAGTATTATATATATAAAGCCAACATGGCCTGCTGCGGCGTGCAACCCGATCCCAAAAATATCCTCACAATCAGGCCCTCGGCCTCCCTCAGTCATCAATCTCTTCAGTCTCTCTTTCATAGGCTCACAATGTCAATGAGAATAGCCCAAAAATGATGATATGATGTATCAATAAATAACAACAGAGACTGATATATGATATGCAATGAAATAAATATGACTGAGTATGAATTTTTATTTTTAAAATAAATATTTCACAACAATATGACCTCTGTGGGTCCCAATAATACTGACACATAGCCTCAACATGATTTTTTAATATGCTTTTCAGCTCAATTTCTTTAACTCATAAAATCGCATAGAAAATGCCAAGATCATTTAGCTATAAAATTCCACATAAATAATTATGTCATAATTTTTATAGTGCACGCCCGTCACCTAGCATGTACGTCACCTCCCAAAAATTTATGAAATACATATATTTAGGGTTCATACCCTCAAATCCAAGATTAGAAGAGTTACTTACCTCGAACAAGCCGAATCCAATGTCGAGCAAGTTAAACAATGCTCCAGAAATTCCATTCTGCGCGTATCAACTTCCAAATGGTTCGAATCTAGTCAAAATTAATTTGATTCAGCTCACAACAATTATAGAAATTAATTCTATATCAAAACATTAATATTTTCCAAAACTCCACAATTACGCCCCAAAAATCGCCCGTGGGGTCCACATCTCGGAATCTAATAAAACTTACAAAATCCTAACTACCATTCAACCACGAGTCCAATCATACCAAAATTACTCAAATATGACCGCAACTCGACCTTCAAATCCTCAATTTAAACTAAGAGGGTTTTCAAATTTTTCCAACTTAATTCACCAATTAAAGGATAAAAACAACCATGGATTCGGGTAATTTAACCAATATTGAATTAAGAACACTTAACCCGTTATTTTCCTTGAAAAACTCCCGAAAATCGCTTCTTCCCGAGATCAAATCCGTCGAAAATGGAAAATGGGACAAAGTCCCATTTTCAAAACTTAAACTCATTGCCCAGGCTTTTCTTCTTCGCGAACGCGGTCAGTGCCTCTCGTTCGCGAAGCACAAAATAGTTCTCGTCCAACTTTCTCCTTCGCGAACGCGACATCACCCTCGTGTTCGCGAATTACAAAGTGCCTCCGCCTTAATGCCTTCTACGCGAACACGTTCAACCAATCGCAAACGCGATGCTTCGTTCCCCCTCACTACGCGAACGCGACACCCCCTTTGCGAACGCGTAGACCAATTGTCTGGGGTCCTCAGCTACTTCCCCTCTTCTTCGCAAATGCGTAACACCTCTCGCGTTCGCGATGCACACCCAGTCCACCCTTCGCGAACGCGTTCTTCTCTTCGCGAAAGCGAAGAGCAAATATTGCCAGCCTCTCAGTTCCTCTTCGCGAACGCGAGTCTCCACTCGCGAACACGATGAAGGAAACCAGATGGTACATCAAACAAATTTCAGCAAAGTTCCAGGTCTATAATCCAACCCGTTAACCATCCGAAACTCACCCGAGCCCCTCGGAACCTCAACCAAATATACCATCAAGTCCTAAAATATCATATGTACTTAGTCGAATCCTCAAATCACCTAAAACAACGCTAAAATCATGAATTACACCCCAATTCAAGCCTGATGAACTTGTGAAATTTTTAATTTCTACAAACGACTCCGGAACCTATCAAATCACGCCCGATTAACCTCAAATTTTGCACACAATTCATAAATGATATAACAGAGGTATTTCAATTTTCAAAATCGAATTCCGACCCCGATATCAAAAAGTCAACCCCCCGGTCAAACTTTTTAAAAATTAAACTTTTGGCATTTCATGTCTAATTCCTCTACGGACCTCCAAATAATTTTCCGGATACGCTCCTAAGTCCAAAATGACCATACGGAGCTATTAAAATTATCAGAATTAAATTTTGAGGTTGTTTACACATAAGTCAATATCCGGTCAACTATTTCAACTTAAGCTTCCAACATGAAAATTTATTCTTCCAAGCTAACTCCGAAATACCTTAAAACCAAAATCGATAATTCACACATGTCATAATACCTCGTAGGAAGTTATTCAAGACTTCAAATAGCTGAAAGGAACGTAAATGCTCAAAATCATCGATCGGGTCGTTACACATATGCCATATGAATAAAACCTTAGTCAATGGACTTATATGATTGCTATGAATAACTAGTAGCCGATACGTATGACTTTAATGAATGAAATTATAAATTGACTATTATATAAACGGTCAATATAACTATGAATCACAACGATGTTATTAGCATAGGCCATATGAATATAACCTTAGTCAATGGACTTATATGGTTGCTATGAATAACTAGTGGTCGATACGTATGACCTTAATGAATGAAATTATTAATTGGCTATTATATAAATGGTCAATATAACTATGAATCACAATGATGTAATTAATATATGCCATATGAATAAATCCTTAGTTAATAGCTATTGATTATTAAAAGGGGAATAAATATGCAAAATACATAACTTAATTTATTAATATTTCATAATCAAAATTGCTACTTAGGATTCCAGGTTACTCGAATTTATATACCGCATAAGTTTTGAAAAATAATATATGTATACATACGAAGGCTTTTGATCTTCTCATCCGTATAAATTTTATTTAAAAATAAATACATAACCGTATACGTATACATACGGAGACTTTTGATCTTCCCATGAGAAAATGATGATTTTATGGGATCAATGTTTTAGAATAATCAATAGTTATTAGTTTATTTGGGAGGAAAATATTTTGAAGGGAAATAATGGTTATTAAGCCAAATATGAATCAAGGGTTTTAAGAGTATTTTACGGTGATGGTCATCGATGAGCCATTATGAGTGTGGCCAAATAACAACACTCTTTATGGTATTAATAGTGAATAAATAATATTTTTATATCAAGTTAAATTGAGCTACAATTATCAATAATAACATATATCAAGTCTGATATGATAATTTAGAAACATATAAATTTTCGCTCTTACCACCGGGAGTTGCGGTGAGATGCGGCGAGATGACTGAAATCCTTTTACCTTTAATTAGAGATTTTGGAATCGAATCATGAGAATAAAAAAAGAACTGATAAGGAGCATTTTTATCTATAATAAATGTTACAGGAAGCAAATTTAAATCAGTCGGAACTTCATTACGAATATCAAACACGGGATGCAAATAAAAACTTTAGCTCTTGATAGAATTAAATGACAAAAGGAAATGATAAAGAATGTTTAACAAATACAACGCACTTGATAGTAAAAAATCAGTATGACTAGCATGACTTCATCCTTAAAAGTATGTAGGCAAGCCAGGACAATTTTGGTGCAGACATTTATGCAATCGAGCAAGACATCACACATACAACTATAAACTACTCCTATCTTCCAACATTTTCTAATGTTATTAATAAAGGTTATTTTATGTAATTAATTCGAACTTGTATTACATAAACGCTCCCGACTAGGATTTTAAGGGATGAATTATCTTAAATTTGACGTTTAAGATATTAATCTCATCTCATCATAGAAAGAGTGCAATTGGATAAGATGGATGACAACCATTTCTTTTTGCAGTCGGAAACATAGTTCTTTAATTAAGAAAATTGATCAAATTAATTTCTTATAATTAAGGTAAATTAAGATAATTTACTAATTAATCAGTGTCTGTGATTAAAATGTTTATAAAAAATATATGTCACATATTTATTAGCTTAGAGCCCGTTTGGCCAAGCTGCCAAAATCTGCTTATTTTGAAAAGAACTTTTTTTCAGAAGTACTTTTTTTAGAAGTACTTTTGAAAAACAAAAACTATTTGTGTTTGGCCCATACATTTAAGAAGTATTTTTTGTAACATTTGGTAAACAAATTGTGTTTGGTCAATCATTTTAAAAAAACTTTTGAGTGTCAAATTACCAAAAAGGATAATACCAAGGTCTTATAATTTTTTTAAATAGAAAAATGAACTTAAATATTTATCGTAAGAGACTTTTATTATTATTTTATTTTATTAAAATATAAAATCTAAAGTAAACAAACATATTGCAGATTTAAATCAATTTTACATATATAGTTATACCAAAGCATATGATATTATCTAGTATAATTGCTTATTGTTATATGATGATTTGAATAACTAAAATACATCATTCAGTATAAATTAGAAGTCTATCCACAAATTACTATATATTGATAATCCATCATGAAATAATTAGTCAAGCCACTTACACATGATAATATTTTTCAACAATTTCATCTCTACTTCTATCACACAACGCCTCCATATTAGTAGAAGTTTTGCCTTGCATTTCTAAAGGAATATCGGAAGGCTCATCTCCTTCATCAATCTCTGTAGTAATGTCTTCATTAGCATAATAGTTGAATTCTTTATCGGTAGAAGAATATCGTCGGATGAAATTATGTATAGCCATGATAGTTGTAACTTGTAATTAGATAATTCTGAGTGTCAAACTTGAAAGATGACATTGCGCATAAAATAGAAATAATTTTAAATAAATAAAATAAATAGTTAAGTATGTTTAAACTAATTCAAAAAGAGTAACTAATTATTACAACATATAATGTATAATTTTTTTATATTTAAATTTAAAAGAAAATTAATTATTATCTAATCTTACTAACTTTGTCCTAAATTGTCAATTGGGCTATTGTAAGGCTGTCACTTGACTTAATATGGATATATTTTCTTTTTTTTTTAATAATACATAGATAGATTATGCAATGCAATTGTAAATTTATTACTTATTTGTAGGTCATTTTCACAAATTAGATTTGATAACTGTTTTAAAGATTTGGGAACTAATAGCATATAATAGAAGAAATTATAAATGATTATTTGTAGGAAGAGAATTGATAATCCAAAGAAGGACGTAGATAATTTGCTTTAGTGTGAAAAAAGAAGAAGATAATTTGCAAAGTTACAAGACATTACACAAAGAAAAATAACAAAAATAAGAAAAGTCAATAAAAAATTTGGAAAGTTACAATATGATTCATATATATAATATCTTTAATTTTAATAGAATGATAAAAACTAGAAACAAAAATGAAAAGAAAAAACTTAAATTAGTAAGGGATAATTTGAAAAATATAAATTTATGGTGAGAATAGTTTTGTCATGAATAAATTAATTTTCTACTTCTGCTTCTTGAAAGAAGCTAGAATTTTCTGCTTCTTTTCAAAAGCAGAAAAACTGCTTCATCTGTTGGCCAAAAGTACTTCTCTCTATTGGCCAAACAACTCAAATTTTTAAAAAAGTACTTTTGGGGGGGAAATACTTTTGACCCCCAAAACTTGGCCAAACAGGCTCTTAGTATAAATACCAAATGTGAGTTTAATGTTGCAGGTTAGGTTGCCTTCCATCCTTTTATATTCCATTCTTTTACTAAATATAGGTCTAATGTGATATGAAATACTGCGAAAAAACACTTCGAAAACATTTGAGATGTTATTCCCCCGACTAGAAAAACACGACTTGAAGATTTGAAATGTTTTATTAGGACTAAAGTAAAGGCGATTTTAATTTTAGGGTTCGAACTGTTAACTTTTAATTGAAAATAAAAAATTACTTATCACGCCACTACAATTTTCCGTGACAATAAACTTGCACGTTTTATGATATCATCAATAAACATAAGTTAACTCCTAAATCAATCTGTACGTACTCCCTCCGTCTTATATTATCAGTCTTGGTTAATAAAAATAATTGTCTTAAATTATTTATCATTTTAGAAGTTCAAGACAAAATTAATTATTTTTTTCCTTTCCTACCCTTAGTAATAATTATACTTAAAGACTAAAAACACATCAATTATAGATAACTGTGTTCAAATAACAATGAAGAAAGATTAAATATTAAGACATGAATAAGAGTAAAGCAGTCAAAATTCTATCCTCATTAATTTTTCATAAGGGACATGTACAACAAAATCATGACAGATAATTTGAGACGGATGGAGTAATAAAGAATGTTAACCTAAGAAAAAGCACTTGCTAGCCAATTATCCCTATAACTTTTACAATGTCATAGCCTGTTTGACCAAGTTTCTCCAAACCTACAAGCACTTTGTTTTCAAAGTTGAAATGTTTGGCGAAGCTTTTGAGAGAAAAAGAAGTGCTTTTGAGGAAAGCAGAAACAGTTTTGGAGAAACAAAAAAAAGTAGTTTCTTTCCAAAAGCACTTTTGAGAAAAATATACTTAAAAGTACTTTTTAAAAGCTTGGACAAACACTAATTATTACTTAGAAATATTTAAATTAATTAGTCAAACACAAACTGTTTCTCACTAAAAATACTTTTAAAAATAAGTTAATTTTTGAAGTTGGGCCAAATATGTCATTAGTGTATCTAGTCAAAGCCACGACAAAAATTTGGTGCTTGCTTTTTCTCTCATTGGGACTATAATAATAAGGCCTTATTTAATTCTGCCATATCCACACGCCAAAAGCAATTAAGGATGACATAATATTCTCTCATTGGGAAAAAGAAAAGGGCATGGAATGATACGCTATTGATGGATTTGAATCATTTACCCAACGGCAAAAAATAAAAAAAACTTATCAAGTGTGCTGGCCCTCAATTCTATTTTTATCATTTATCGGTACTTCCTCGTCTTAAATTATTTTCGTGATTTTTAAAAATAATTATTTAAAATTATTAATAAGGTGGGTTGCTCTGATGGTAAGCACCCTCCACTTCCAACCAAGAGGTTGTGAGTTCGAGTCACCCCGAGAGCAAGGTGGAGAGTTCTTGGAGGGAAGGATGCCGAGGGTCTATTGGAAACAGCCTCTCTACCCCAGGGTAGGGGTAAGGACTGCGTACACACTACCCTCCCTAGACCTCACTAGTGGGATTATACTGGGTTGTTGTTGTAATTATTTAAAATTATTTATTATTTTAAAAGTTTATGACTAAATTAATTATCTTTTTTTATCATTTATCGGTACTTCCTCGTCTTAAATTATTGTCGTAATTTTTAAAAATAATTATTTAAAATTATTTATTATTTTAAAAATTTATGACTAAATTCAATTATCTTTTTTCCGATTGTACCCTGAATATTAATTGTTCCTGAAAACTACACATACCTCAATTATGAGTAAATCCTAAATGAAGAAAAATTATATCTTAAGAAATAAATAAGGGTAAAACAATCAAAAACCTCTCCTATTTAATATTTTTTTAAAGGGCGTGTAAAAAAGAAACATGATAAATAATTTGAGACGGAGGGAGTATTTCATACATTCTTTCTTGTCTCTAGAAATTTGATTTGAAGTTTAAAAATTAAATGGCATGTGTAATTCTCTTGGCTTTATTTCTATACTATTGAGAAGCATTACATTAAAAGGTGAAAAACAACTTGAGTCAAGTTGTTAGAATTTGGGGTGGACCTATGTGCGGGTCACCGAATCTCGCAAATTTCGACAAAAATCTTGTGTATGTATGTGCGTATACTTTGAAAATGATTAATCTAAATCACTACCGTGAATACTAAAAGTCTTTAATCGACACTGATTCAGTGTTAAAATCCTAGGTCCGCTTTTGGATAAAATACAGGTTGATATGGAGGTATGCGACTCCTACAAGGAAACATAAAAGGAAGAAATTCTATGTTGCTCGGACTCTTCAAAAATATCGCAGGATGTGTGTCGAATACTTCAAAATTAGTGTATTTTTGAAGTATTCGACACAAGTACGGTAATATTTTGAAGAGTCCGCGCAACATAGAAGAAAACCAAACGATATCGACATTGGTGATGCAATGTAGTTTCAACATGTTTAATAAAACTCATTATTTTTCATGAGAAGTATATACGTGCGTAACAGATCACTAAAATTTTGACAAATGTTAAACATATAATTGCAAAAATACAATAAACGCCACACTGTTGGATGAATGCAAATTGAAGAGACAAGAGCTCATGGCATTTGCTTTGGCCAAGAATACATAGAGCATCAAATTCAGCAATTGCTGAATGTTCCCAACTCACATGTACGTTTCTTGTCTAATCCTTGTCTGTGCTTCTTTCACGGGTCCATTTCCCATTCACCACAAGGTCCACAATTTAGTCATGATCAGTGGGTAGTGGGTCACTGTCACCGCTAAGTTCGGAAAAAAAATTTATATATGTATCTCAAATAACAAGAATATATTTTGATTAGTATTTTCAGAGTCAAATCTTAGGCAGCTGCACTAGTCGATTTTGGGGTACAACTTAACTTTTAGTGCATTGTCTGAATTCGATATCGACTCTAGTATTTATTCAAATTTTTATTCGACGGTGATGCTCTAGCCACTTTTAATTCCTGAGTTCGCCTCTGCCAACAGCCGTCGCGCCAAGCAGGACCGGGCGATTTTAATGGTTACCACTAATTAGCTGATGGAGACTAATTCAATATAAGTAATCAATAACGTTAAATAAGTGAATTAAAGATAGAATAAATAACCAAACCAGTTGTGATGTTAGGTCCGAGCTCGGATCTGAGCTTAGTGATTGTTTTGCGCTCAATTCGAAGCCAAATACTTATGAAGAACTATGAGCAAAAATAACAACTTTGAAGTAGAGAAAACAAGTGCATATTGCCTTGATATGCATGTTACAACATGTCTATTGAACAATAAACTTCATCTTTATATAGTAAGGGAGTTTTACCCTAACTACAATTCTAAGAAAGGTAAAAATATTCTTTTTCGTTAATCACTGATCCGCTGTCAATACGGGCCGAGATCCACGCCGTGATATCCGGTTGGGCACGGTTATCACGACCCTTCGTTAGTCGTGTACAACCGTTTGGTTATGCCTTCTGAGGCCTTGGAGCCCGAACCGAATTCAAGGGGCGTTATCTCGATGGCCCCGGTGGTAAGCGCTTCGTTCGGGCCTTAGTACGAGAGGTTCTTAGCTTCGATCCCAATTTCATGTAATTATGTCCTTGATTTGTTTGTCCCACCGGAAAATCGGGGTGCTCACTGGCCCCGGTTATACCAGTATACAGATAGTCCCCTATGAGAAACGATAGATGAACCCCGCTCCTTCCTTCGTACGTCACAACTGAAACGACAAAGAAGTCGGAATGTCCCATCAGTTGTATCGTTCTGACTTCGTACATGTGTTAACCATCGGCTGATTGTCTTCGAATGCGAAGCGTCGCGTACTTCCCCTATAAAAGCTTCTATCCTCTACTCTTTTCCCACTTTCCGATCAAGCTTACACCTTCGAACTTTCTAGCTATCACCAACTTCTTTCAAACCTTCATATCTTCACCCTTGATCTTCAAATTCTCATAATTGTTCTTAGATTCTTACCCAGATTTTCTTCAAATCTTCATACTCTGCTTTTCGGCCTTCAAACTTGTTCCTTCAAATCTTTATATTTTTTCTTTAAATTTTCAAACTTTACCAGATAGCAATGGATAAAACATCTAAATCAGTTCCCCAACAAGTTGCCTCTTCATCTTCCCACCCAACCATAAATGTCGAGGTGGCTGCTTCCGAGGTGGTTGTTCCCGAAGTAGCCGCTCCTGAGGTAGATGTACCTAGGGCATCTGCCCCCGAGTCTCCCATGAAAAGCTTTATACCCGGGTGTTACTCAATCGCGGACGACTTCAAAGTCGAGAAACCCCTATCCAAACAGGACCGGGGTAAAAGAGCATCGAGGTATATATGCTCCTATACCGAAGATGTCATTCCCATGGTCCGAGAGGACTGTAAATGGGAAGGCAAGGACGTAGTAATCCCCGAGCCTCAGGACGTTGTTACTACCTACGTGGATGGGTATTTATGTGCTTTCACTTACCCATTCACATTGGGGCTGGTAGACCTAGTTGTTTTGGATTTTTGAAAGAGATACGAGGTATGCCTAAGGCAAAACCACTTGTCTCTCTGTAGGATCGTGATCCTCCTCCGTTATTTTGTGAATAACACCGAGTCTTGTCGGTTCAGTATCGACCACCTGCTCTGGCTATACAGTCCCCAAATTTTCCGAGGGGGATTAATCAAGCTTACTCGCCGGGCCGGCAAGGCCCTCTTTTCGAGTTCTGACGAAGATCGAGACCAAGACTAGCAGGGGCGCTTTATTTGGGTGAAGACTGAAGACTTGATGCCTCCCGAGTTCATGCCATTCCCCGGGAAGTAAAATGCTTCTTGTAAGTGCATCCTTTCCTTAAGTGTCAATTTTTCTTCATTTTCTTTCTCATCATTCGTATTTGAGGTTGTGTAGCTATTGCCCGGATTCCAAATACGGTCCCCCGGCTCAAGGAGTAGATCGAAGGCATCTGCAAACAGATGTCATACTTCGAGCGCTCATGGCGCAAGATTTTGAAGGGCCGACGGGAGGCCCGTTCTCATGACAAGGTTCTCCTCTGAATAGCTATCAACGTGCTCTTAACTCACATCATACTGACCTTTATTCTTTCTTTTATAGGTTTGCCTAAGACCACCGAACTTAGGACTCTAGAAGGGGATGAGGAAGTGTCCTTGTCTGTTGCTCCCTCCATTTTCGGACAACTCGGAGCTATCACGGGGGAAAAGAAGAAAAGGAAGAGAAAACCCTCAGGCTCCCTGGGTCCCGAGGAGAAGCCAAAGAAGATGGTCGCTCATAAGCCCAAGAAGAGTACCAACTCCTGGGTGCCGGATTCCGACTCGCTTCTCCGACTCAGGGACGAGCCAGAAAAAGACGATATTTTTTTTCCCACGGATCGACCCCTTCCGGTGAGCATGCGGCGACTGAGGTGAAGAGCCATGAGGTCGGGCCCCTCCCAATCCGAGGGTCTGAAGTCGAAGATGGAGGCCACGGCTCCTCAAGAAACTGCTTCTGCCTTGAAGGAGGATACATGTGTGATTGACATCATTTAGACACCCTCCTACACTGATTCTATGCTCGACGAGGCCCAAGTGGGGGCAAAGAGAAATCAAGTGAAGGAGCACAAGGTGCAGATGACCCCTTTTGTTCCTTCTTTGATAGCGTGGACATGTCCAGTGTGGATGAATTTACCGGGCTAGGCGACTTGGAGGTCCCGAAGAAGGACGTACCTTCGAAACTAGCGGGCCGAATTCAAACCCAAAATTGGTTAATCAGTTTCCCGCTCTGGGTGTAGACCCCGGTGATAAGAGAACGGTTATTTTTACTATCCTGGAAGATGCTCAGGTTCTATCCTCTCCCGTGGGCATAGCCAACTACCTCAGATGACTGGTGACCGAGGAGGACCACGCATAAATGAATAAGGTAGGCGTGTCGTGTCTTTTCAATGAGGCGTAGCAGGCGCCGAACCAGGTAAGGCATCATTACTTCCTCTTGAATTTTACTTAGGTTTTGATAATTCTCACGACTTTCGTTATTTTGCAGGCCTCGGTTCTTCACCACGAGAGCTTTCCCCGGTATCATTCCGAGGTCAATCAGCTCGAGTTCGAGCTCAATGAGCATGCTCGAAAGAAGGATATGTACAAGCTCCTCAGTGAGCAACAAGATAGGGCCATCAAGGACCTTCAGGCCGAGCTGGATAGGGCTCAGAAGGAAGATTCGACCCTGAGGCAGGAGCATGATGACCTGGTAGAAAAGGTAAAGGTCTTTGAAGTTAGAAATGAGGAACTAGTTATAGTGGCTAACGACAAAACCTCGCAGGTTCAATAGAAGATCGACTAACTCCTAATTGAGATGAATGAGATTCAAGCCATGGCCGATGGGTGGAAGAGCAAAATGGACCTGCTGGCTTCGTAGTAGGAAACTGCCCATGAAAAATTGGCATCGGTAGAGGTTCAAATTTGGGTTGCGAGGGGAAAGCTGACAAGTGGTCCCAGTTGAATGATAATCTCCGAGCACAGCTGAGCTCTGTTGTCACAGAGCGGGACGCCCTCGGTAGAGAGTACGAGGTAATGAAGCCCAAATTGGAGACAATATATGTCGATACCGAGTAGATAGTGGCCCAATACAAGACCGATGTCGAAGTAGTCGAGGCCCGCCTAAAGACTATTGCCGAATATATGAGGTTGCTGTCTCGAAAGGAGACCCTCGAAGAGATTCACGCCTGAGGCTTATACCTGTCGGCCGAGATCGAGGAAGCAATAAAGCTTGAGGCCGAGGCAAAGCAACTTTTCGAACCTGAAGGTGCCAAAGGCTCCGACGGTTCTGAGGGATCCGAAGGCTCCGATGGTTCTGGCGATGAGTTGGGTCCCGGTGAAGATCATGCATGAATGCCTTAGAACTTTTTTAGTTTTTGTCTTGTGTATGTTTTTTATATATTTTGAGGCCGTTTTTGTTGGGCCTTTGCAAATACATTCCGGAATATATAAAATTTCCTTTTCTGGCAATTTCGAGTCTCTCATTATTTAGCATTTTTTCATAATTTCTATTCTTGCAAGTATTTATTATGTCTTAGCATATAATCAAATGTAGTAATAAGTTGTTCATTTTTCAGAGGTCCGAACAGAGCCTGACTTCAGTGCAACTTTATTTGTTCGAGGCTTTGAAACCTTGGTGTGACCGAAAGTTTTCCTAAGATGCTTAAGTGATTTTAGATTATTCTTTTGCCTAGGGTAACCTTTTAGAAGGTTTTGAATTTTTATAAAGGTCTTATGTTCTGATTACGATTTTTGGACGTCTCTGAGCTATTTTTTAGGGTGGTGGGAGCCTTTTGTGTTTAGGCACTACCTGATAGGTTTTGTGCCTCCGCGATTTGGTAGCCCGAGTTGCCCTAACATTTTTTGGACGACAGTACCCTTGGGCTCGATAGTCCCCTAATAGGGGTAGCCCATAGGCCCTTAGGATCTATGTTTTAAGAGGCAAAAATATGTAATAGCAAGGTGGGAACTTTCTTTAATTTTTGTGTGTAAAGTACATGATCGAAAGCGTGTAAAAACTTGTATCATGGATAGAGTGGCCTATGTGGGTACTGTTCACTTGACTGTTTGGCCCTTACAATAAATCCTAATCACCGAGCTTAAGTTATTCAAGTACAAAGTTTTCTTCTTTCCATGCTAAGAACCTTAACCCGAGGGTGATGGCCCCCGGTATTCGAGGTCGATCTTGAAAGGTCTCGGATACTGTTGATGTGCCCATTGACTCCGATTTAAGACCGGTCTTCGAATCTAAGTTAGCACGATTTACTGTTGCCTCACTAAAAACCTTTTCGAAAAACCCATTTGGGACAAACCAGTTCCCGGGAAAAAGAGTGAAACGCGTGCTTTCAGACGTGATAGTCACATTCTCCCTTGGATGTTGGCTACAAGTGTTTATCAGATTCATAATATTATAAAAAAGTAAATGAGATTGTACCTTAATAGTAGTATCGCTTTAAGTGTGTCACGTTCTAGTTGTTCGGTAGTTGTGCACAATTTCCAGCTTCGAGTTTGTACGAGCCTTTGTCGGTAATTCCTACTACTCAATATGGTCCTTCCTAATTCGGTCCCAACTTCCCTTCGTTTGGGTTTCGGGTATGCAGTGTTACTTTTCTTAACACTAAGTCCCCGATCTTGAGATGTCTGAGGTTGGCTCTTCAGTTATAATATCTTTCTATCCGCTATTTCTAGGCAACAAATAGGACTAGGCCATCCTCATGCCTTTCATCCAATAGTTCCAGGCTCGTGTTCATGGCCTCACCGTTCGATTCTTCGGTCGCATATCGAAACCTAAGACTTGGTTCTCCCACTTCGACTGGTATTAATGCTTCGGCACCATAGATCAATGAAAACGAGGTGGCCCCGGTACTAGACTTCGAAGTTGTATGGTATGCCTACAAGACTTTGGCCATAATTTCCTTCTATTAGCTTTTGGCATCGGCCAACCTTTTTTTCAGGTTTTGGAGTATGATCTTGTTTGTAGATTCTGCTTGTATCTTCCCACTAGGGTGATAGGGTATCGATAGTATCTTTTTAATTTTGTGGTCTTTGAAAAATGTATTTACCTTGTTGCCGATGAATTGCTTCCCATTATCACACACAATCTCGGCATGTATCCCGAACTGGCATATTATGTGGTCCCAAATGAAGTCAATGACTTCTTGTTCCCGAACTTTATCGAATTCTTGATCTTTAACTCATTAAGAAAAATAACCGGTCATAAATAGTATGAATTGAACCTTACTAGGTGCCCACGGCATGGGACCGATGATGTCCATTCCCCACTTCATGAACGACCACAGATCATCGATGCGTGTCTCTCATAGATGTCGCACCTTCGTACGAAATCCTTCGCATATTTCTTCATGTCGATCCAGTAATAGCCGCCCTGATTATTTTCCAAACCAAAGATTCTTCCCCTAAATGGTTTCCGTAAGTGCCTTCGTGAACTTCTCTCAAAACATATTCGGTATCACCTGGCCCCAAGCATATGGCGAGCGGTCTGAAGAATGTTCTTCTGAATAGAGTCCTTTCAGACAAGCTAAACCTGGTTGCCTTCATGTGCAGAACTTTCAATTCTTTAGGATCCAAGGGCAACTTCCTAGTCTTAAAATAATCTATGTATTTGTTACTCCAATCTCAAGTTAAACTTGTTGAGTTTACTTCGGCATGGCCTTCTTCCACCACCGCATTCATGAGTTGTACGACTATTCCCGAACTAAATTCATCATCATCAACCGATGATCCCAAGTTAGCCAGGGCATCAGCCTTGTTATTTTGATCTTCGGGCACGTGTTGCAGGGTCCACTCTTTGAATTGATGCAACGTCACCTGCAACTTTTCTAAATACCTTAGCATATGTTCCTCTTTTACTTTAAATGTCCCATTCATTTGATTTACCACAAGGAGGAAATCGTACTTAGCTTCGACCACCTCGGCCCCCAGGCTTTTAGCCAATTCGAGACCTGGAATCATGTCCTCATACTCGACCTCGTTGTTAGTCAATTTCATAATTCTAATATATTGCCTAACTATGTTACCCGTAGGTGGTTTCATCACGATGCCGATCCTGGACCCTTTTGCATTCAAAGCACCGTCCGTAAAGGGCGTCCAAACTCCTGAGGTAATCCCCGTGGTTAATAATAGTTCCCTTTCGACTCCGGGTATTAAGGCCGGCGTAAAGTCGACTACGAAGTCTTCCAAATTTTTTGATTTGATGGCAGTTCGGGCTCGATACTCGATATCGTGCCTGCTAATTTTGATTACCCATTTAGCCAACTGGCCTGAGAGCTCGGGTTTATGCATGATGTTCCTCAGTGGGTAAGAGGTTACGACACATACTGGGTAGCATTGAAAGTATAATTTTAACTTTCTTGAGGCGCTTTGCAAAGCGAGCGCCAATTTTTCCAGGTGAGGATACCTTGTTTCGGCCTCGCCTAGAGTTCCACTAATGTAGTAAATAGGAAATTGCGTACCTTCTTCTTCCAGGACGAAGACTCCACTTACCGCCACCTCGCATACCGCCAAGTAAAGGTACAACTACTCATACACCTTCAGAGTATAGAGTAGGGGTGGACTCGAATGGTACCGTTTGAGTTCTTCCAAAGCTTGTTGGCACTTCGGGGTCCAAGAAAAGTTACTCTTCTTCTTCAATAGTGAGAAGAACCGTTGGCTTTTGTTTAAGGACCTCGATATGAACTTGCCTATGGTGGCTATATGTCTGGTTAGCCTCTGAACGGTCTTGACACTATACACCACAGTGATGTCTTCTATAGCTTTGATTTTATCAGTATTGATCTCGACTCCCCGGTTAGACACCGTGAACTCGAGGAATTTTTCTGATCCGACCAAAAATGCACATTTTTTCGGGTTCAGCTTCATATTGTATCTCTTCAATATGTTAAAGGTTTCCTGCAAATATTTCAAATGGTCCTCTGCTTGGAGGTACTTGACTAACATGTCGTCAATATAAACCTCCATTAATTTTTCTATTTGTTCTTCGAACATCCGGTTTACTAGGCGTTGATAAGTCGCTCTCGTATTTTTTAACTCGAGCGATATTACGTTATAACAATATCTGTCGAATTTAGTGATAAAAGAAGCCTTCTTGATCGCCCAGGTCCATCCGGATTTGGTTGTACCCAGAATAGGCAGCGAGAAAGCTGAGTATCTCGTGCCCGGCCGTCGCATCGATCATGCGATCGATGTTAGGCAAAGGAAAAGAGTCCTTAAGGCATGCCTTGTTCAATTCTTTGTAATCTACGCACATTCTTAATTTATTCCCCTTTTTAGGCACTCCTACTACGTTAGCTAACCAGTCCGGGTATTTAACTTCCCGAATGGAACATATTTTAAGGAGTTTAGATACCTCATCTAATGCATGTTTGACATCGGACTGATGCCTCATCTTCTATTTAATCAGGTGGAACTTCGAATCCAAACTCAACTTATGAGTGGTTATCTATGGCGGGATCTATGTCATATCAATACGGGACCAAGCGAAACAATCTATGTTAGCTATAAGAAATTCAATGAGTTTTTTCCTAAGGTATACCCTCCGATTGGGCAACTGTTCGATCAATATGACTTGCTCCAGCTCCTCGACCGTTGATTTGGTGGTATCGGAATCATCAGGGGCAATGAATGACTTAGGGATTCCGTAATCATCATCCTCGCCTGCTCCCCCATCCTCCTGTTCGGTTGGGGCTGGTATTGGTGATTGCTATTTAGTTTCTTCCTTCCTAATCGACTCTGTGTTTTTTAATGTCGGGAGCAAGGGCACCGGGATCACCTCGTTGACTGCAAATATTGTTTTTGCGGACGGCTGCTCTCTGTAAACCGTCTTGATTCCTCCCGGTGTGGGAAACTTCGGCGCCTGGTGTAATGTCGAGGGGTACTGCCCTCATGTTGTGAACCCAAGGCTTTCTGAATAAGGCGTCATAACTCATGTCCCCTTCAATCACGTAGAATTTGGTATCCTGAATCGTCCCGATGGTATTTACAGGCAAAGTTATTTCCCCTTTGGTAGTTTGGCATGCCATGTTAAATCCGTTCAGCACCCGGACCACCGACACTATGTGATCTTGTAGCCCCAACTGTTCTACGACCCTCGATCTGATGATGTTGACTAAGCTGCCCATATCAATAAACACACGCTTGACTTGGGATTTGTTTATAAGTACGGATAACACCAGTGCATCATTATGAGGTTGCACGATACCCTCAGCATCCTCGTCGCTGAACAAAATGATTTCTTCCGGAATATAATCTCAGGTGCCCTTCTCCCTTGCGATCGACACTTTAGTGCATTTTATCACCGGTCCTTGGGGGACATCGACCCCTCCAATGATCATGTTGATAGCATGTTGGGGTTCCTCTATTTTAGTCTGTTTGTTGGTGTCCCTATTTCTGAAGTAGTTTTTGGCTCGCTCACTCAGAAATTCTCGCGGGTGTCCATTATTAAATAACTGGGCAACTTCATCTCTCAGTTGTCGGCAGTCCTTGGTCCTGTGTCCATGAGTGCCATGACACTTACACATCAGGTTAGGATCTCTTTGGGTAGGATCAAACTGCAATGGTCGAGGCCACTTGGTCTCTTTGATGTGCCTGATGGATATACGATGTTGGTTGCATCGACGTTGAAGTTATACTCCAATAATCTCGAAGCTTCCCTTCCCTAAGCGGCCTGTCGAAACCATGTTTTCTCATCAAACCTCTACTAACGGGCCCTCGATCGCTTCTCCTTTTGTTATTTGTAGAGTTGCGCCTGGGCTCGTTTCCCCTTCGATCTGTATTGTATGGTTGATACCGATATCGGACTGGCCTTGATTTATAATCGACGACTCTCTTAGGCATGTCTTCAGTTCTGATGGGATAAACGAACCCGGAAGCGACTCCGAGTTGGTCATCCTCGACTCTAATTTTTGACAGGTACATGTTGTGGACGCCAACCCAAGTTACTGTCGGGAATTCCACCAAGTTTTGTTTCTGTAGCTGCGAAGTTAAGGAGGGTTGAGTCCCTGATTAAATGCTTGAACAACCCAATAGTCCACAACGAGAGGCAGGTCCATCCGTTCCATTTGAATCCTTGACACGAACTCTCTGAGCATCTTGTTGTCCCTTTGAAAATGTCGGATTTTCTGGTCTCGACCTTGATGCCCCGGGCATGAGCTTTTACAAAAGCATTCGCGAGCATAACGAATGAATCAATGGAATTTGGGGGCAAGTTGTGGTACCATATCATCGCTCCTTTTGACAGAATTTCCCAAAACTTCTTTAATAACACCGACTCGATTTCGTCGTCTTTCAAGTCGTTATCTTTGATGGTTCATGTGTAAGAGGTCACATGCTAATTTGGATCTGTGGTTCCGTTATATTTTGGAATATCGGGTATACGAAACCTCTTCGGGATTGGTTTCGGTGTCGCGCTCAGAGGGAAAGGTTTTTGGACAAATTTCTTAGAGTCTGGGCCCTTCAATATTAGAGGCGTTTTGGGATTTGATCAACCACGGAATTATATGTCTCTACCTTCTTGTCGTTTGCCTTGATTTCCTTTCACCATATTCTACTCGTTTCATTAATGCATTTATCATTATCATTACTTCGGTCCTGACACCGGACTCAGCTTCGCCCGACCCTTAGGTGATCTGCTCATTTCTTCGGGTGTTTTCCTCGGGCGGTTTGGGCTTAACTCAGCTGGAG